>CAXITT010000374.1:115924-134728 GCA_964033795.1 Lymnaea stagnalis | reverse complement strand
GTTTAAATTTTCTTATCAAAGTCCCTACACTATTGGCCACTATTAGCGGTGCTGACTCTAGCCTCTGGTATGTACGGAATATTAAACATTAAACAAGCTCAACGCTCGAAACAATCGATTAATGTATCGTGATCGTGTGGAATTCGGGAAAGAGAATTACTTTTATTTCAGATTATGATCCGGTGAGTCACAAAATCTGGCAAATTCCGAAATCCGGTATATTCCGGATTCCGGAATCCGGTTGTTCCGGATACATGTAAATCCGGCGGAACCGGATTTCACCGGATAGTGCAAAATCCGGCGGAACCGGATTCCGGACCGGGGTCCGGCACACCCCTACATAGTATGTTATGGGCCATCTTTTAAAAATAAAAAAAGAATAAGACAGCATTAAGATATGGCCCCTAAAATCCACACAAGGTTTTCTTTTATAGTTTCCTTTATTGAGTTCCTGAAAAACTTTACATTTCTTTTAATGACAATCTTTTAATTAAAAGGATTAATACTTATAGATCAAGTAAGAACTATTTGTAACGATCCAGTTGTTCAATAGACATGCATAAGAAGAAATCCTATTTCTGGAGAGAAAGAAACCCAGTACAGATAATTTGAGAAAAATCCTCTGAAATAAAGAATGGCGAAAAAAAAAACATACTTATTATATACTCTATAAGTATAAGCAAGTAACTGATTTATAAAGTCAAACCAATTAGGAATAAGGTTTTAATTTTATCATAAGTATAAATCAAAGTTTTTGTGTCATGTCTTTGTGGATAATTTTGGAATGTAGGCTACTGCACTTACCTCTCCAACTGATGCAGTTCCAGCTTCAAGTTGTCGATATAGGGACTCAGCATCTAGAAACTTTTGTTGATGAAGCCACACATTTTCAGACAGCAGAGGATTTGCCATTGCTAAGTGATGATAGGTTTGGTGAAATCTGAAATAATTATGAGGATAAAATAGCTTAAAACATTTGTCCTATGAAAAAAACATTAGCCCAAGTAAAGAAAAGATACATTAGTCATTTATTAGTCAAATTTAAACTGGTGATAGTCTGGTTTAGTCTTTCAATATTGGCTGAGAGACTCGGCTGGATAATAAGTATCGGTAACGTCATTAAAAACTAACAGACTTCCATAATTACTTTGACTTAATATTGAAAAACAGTTCCAAAATTAATTTGTAGTTTAGTCTTTAGTTGTTGGTTTATTATTTATTCTCAATAATAGCTAGTAATTTAGTCATTTCAGGGGCTACAATTGGCATATGATATGCTGCTGGGGCCCATGATTGTCAGCGGGTTTTGACCATAAAATAAAGCAGCTTGATTTACTTTGTTCCTTTTTTTTTTTTATAGTAGGCTATGGCTACATATATAATCTGTGGTCTGCAACTTCTTTTCTAGTTTTGCACCCCTTAAAATTTGTTTGGCTAAGTTTGGCACTTGCTACAAAAATAATAATGCACTTTAGAATTGAGAAAAAAAATGACTTCTAGCTGTTAACTTTGTGAATTTCAAAGAGAATCGTAGAACTTATAAAATAAACTTGGGACTTATATAGTAATAGGCATATATAAAGTGAAATGTTAATGATGAAATAAAAAAATATATATAATATATACAGTGGCGTAGCTAGGTGCGGTAAACTCATGGTGTCACCCCCCCCCCAACTTCTATGATTGATTTTTTCTTGTTAAAATAAGTCCACAGTATAGCATCAACCTTGAACTTTTAATAAAGCACGCATTTGGATTGGTTATTTATTTATTTAGGCATTTTTATATAGCGCTTATCTTATCATAAAGCTCTAAGCGCTTTACAATTATTAAATCATGTAAACTAAGTAAATACAAATGAGATACTAGGATAGTAACTACTATTCTATAGAAACAATGAAAATGGCTATAAAACGAGGACACTTTGACACTTCAGGATCAACCCGAAACAGAAAATGAGGTAGGGCAAGGAGGGTGCATCACAGGTCATATGTTTTAAGGGACTTTTTGAAAATGGACGAGGTTTCACTATGACGTATATGGAAGGGGAGCTGGTTCCAGAACGTGGGCCCATGGAAGCAGAAGGAGCGTTCACCGATGGTCTTAGTTTTAGTTCTTGGGATACATTTGTGAAAAATATATGTGTGATCGGTTATTCTTTTATGAATCTCGATTTTTGCGAACAATGTGTGCCCTGTAAATATGCAATTTTTCAATCAGGTGTCACCCGGTGCGGTCCGCACCCCCCTCGATACGCCACTGAATATATATAAAGAAATTATAGCCAATAACGTTAAAAAGTTGATGGCTCCTCTGCCTCTGTTCTTTAATTCACTTTTAGGCCAAAACTAGTTGAAGATGCCACAACGTCTTTTTGGTGTTTATTAAAGTTGACAATGACTTTTGTTATAGTTATTTTAAATTTCAGTCAGTCAGATTGTTTATTGTTGCCACATTCTGTAAAAACTTGTTAATTATACTATACTTAAATATCAAGCTCAGTAGATTAGGCATTAGGTATGCAGGTTCTTAAACTTTTTAAGGTGTGATCCCATTTTAATTTTTTTAATGAAATAGAAGCAAAGTTACCCATGACCCAGATGAAACATAATTTATCATTTATAAGGCTTTTTAATTAGTATAATTTACTATAATGATCAGCCTATCCTAATTTTTAAGTTTAAAGTTGTCTCAATATCAAAACATCAAAAGTTTTTTTTCTGTAGATTTAAATTATAATGGTTAAATACAATTTTAACAAATTAAACACAAGACATTATTTCTCTAGTGTTAAAATCAACTATAATATAATTAAAAAATAAATAAATTCTGTCTTACAGTTACAGTGTAAGTTAGAGTCGTATCAATTTAATTTTTTAAATTTCTTTTTTTATTTTTTTTTAAATTTAAGTCTTCTACTTCTACGGTGTTTTTGTAGTTCCTAAAAATTAAATTATCTTTAAGTTTATTGCTAAATTAACAAAATGGTCACTAAAAAGATGTGTATTAGATTCAGTGGTTGATTATTTTGTAATAGTCTGTTTGGCTCTATTCTTTAAAATAAATGTTTATAACTTTTAAAAGTATTATTTCTCACACGTAAAACTTTCGTGTTTTCCAAACCACGACGACTTTTAAAAAGGAAGTAACCTTGAAATGAAGAAAGGTTTCCGGGTTATGGAAGAAGATTAAAAATTAAGAGTAATTTCTCTTTTGTTTATTTTCTCTTGGCAACAGCAGACGCAATAGTATTTTGTAATAAAAGTTGTTGCAAATTGTTTAAAGATTAGAAAACAAAATAAATTGGGAATACACAAACAATATCCACTTACGGAAAAATATATTAATAATAATGGGTGGTGAATTAAAGGAAGGAAGGACATCTTCAAATGAGACTGTTTCATATTTGTTTAAAATTATTATTGTTGGTACCGAGAGCGTCGGCAAAACGTGTTTTCTAAAAAGGTACGCTTCAATAGGAATTTAAATTTGATTTTGATAAAGTGCTTCAGTTCTTGAGGTGGCTATGAATGTATACAGAAGGAAAGGTAAACAGAGGTACAGAAATATAAGATTGTTTGTATCTTTAAACTTTAACTTCTTGTTCAACCAATACAGTTTCAGTTACAGAATAAGATTAAAAAATGGAGTCGTTTTTTTTTTAAATTTCAGATTCATTGATCAAACATTTAGTGACAGCTATCTACCTACAATAGGTGTAGACTTTTGTACTAAAACTTTTCGGACAGAGAATGGTGAGGTTGTCAAACTACAGGTAAAAAATTTCATGTGATCAATGTTCCTTTTTTTTTCTTCTTCTTTTTTTTTTTACAACATAAATCAACTACCTTCCATTACTTATGACCAGAGCAATGCAGAGACCCAGCCTACTCAACAAATCCTTCCAGACTTTAGTCTAAATATGGCCACCATTAATTTTAATATCTTGACATAATAAAGTTCACCAAAAGAAGAAAATAAATGGCACTTTATAAAATTCTGCAATTTAATTTCTAACCTAAATAATTTTTATCACATTTTTTCTTAAAATATTTTTTTTGAGGAGTGGTAGGTTTAGGGAAGATGGAGCAAAAAAACTACAACGTGTTTGATGACTGAAAATCTCATACTTCTGCAGGTTTGGGACACAGCCGGTCAGGAGCGGTTCCGTACAATTACCAACTCCTACTACCGTGGAGCCCAGGGTGTAATCCTTATGTATGACATAACAAAAAAAGCAACCTTCGATCAAATTCCCACTTGGTTGGATCAAATAGAACAACACACAGTGCCAGAAAGAGTGCTAGTATGTATGACTTGGTATAACTTATAGTGCGAGTCAATTTGCGTGTGTGTGGGGGGAGGGGGGTTAAATTCACCTAAATGATATTGAAAGGCATCAAAGAACAGATCTTCCAGAGACTTCTTTCAAACATTTTCACACAAACTATCATATATCCCCCAGTAGTATTTTACCCACACAATCATGTGCTTATTTATATAACAAAAGTCTTCAGTCCTTCAATACTTTAATATGTGGACTACTCTCCACTTAGCCTCAATTGAAAAAAAAACTAAACTTTATGCTTACTGAAGTTTATTTTCTAAGTGAACATTCATCAGTTGATTGTTGGGAACAAGGCAGATGGAGATGAATCTAACAGACAGGTCAGAAGAGAAGAGGGCACCAAGTTAGCCAGTGAGAGAAACTGTACATTCTTTGAGACAAGCGCCAGGGCTGACATCAATGTTAGCAACGTGTTTCAGGTTGGTCTACACTTTCATATGGCTATCTTTAGAAAAAAGGTGGGAGAAGTTATTTCAACAAATAACTTTTTATATTTGTAGAATTGTAACTATTGACATATTGCGAAGTTACCTGTATTTAGCCTTGATCACTGAGAGAATTTTGTAAATGTTTAAACTAAAAGGTTAGAATAAATATCTCAATGATTTGACCCCATGATATTTTATTAATTAATGCATCATAAATCTTTCTATCTCTGCCATCAAGGCATTAATAGAAAAACTGCTGACAGAGCACAAGGAAAATAAACAAGACTTGAAAAGTTGCACCGCACCAGGACCTGTCGGAAGTACACGGAGAGGACCCATCAAGTTGTTTGGCTCCAAGAGAAATAGCACAGGAAAGCAAAACAAAAATTCAAAATGTCTTCTTTAACATCCCCAAAATCGACAAAGTGGAGGATTGATCTGGGCACATTTGCTACTGGGTGTATACAAATGGCGATTGTGGGCCCCGAGCTTGGTCGACTCCTGCCACTTCCTCAATAGGCAGCAAAGACTTGACCATGTATATTTTCTAGGCCAAGTCCAACTGCTAAATGAGCAGACACCAAAACCCCTTCACTGCAAGCATCTACCTCTTATAGTGATGAGTTACACATTTTAAAATAATTATTTTGTAATTATTGAATAAAATAATTAATTTTAATAAATGTTAGTGTGCTAAAGATTTCAGAAACTTCTTAAATATATTTTTTTTTTTTGCGTTGCTGACACGATAAATATTTTCAGGGATATCATAAAATGTCTAAAAATTGATACGTTATGCTCAAGATACCTCATATAAAAAGAAGGCTCTAAGCCTAGTGGTCACAGTCTACATTCACACCATTCAAATGGTTAATGGAATAAAATAACCAAAAGGAATCAAATTTATTGTATTCAAACATCATTTTAATGTAATTAATGCATTTTTACATATTCTTTATCATAAATGCTCACACATGCAATTTTGGAAAAACAAAATTATTTTTAAAGCAGTCAGTCTGATTACCGGTATGCAGTAGTTATATAGGGATGATTCACACAGCATAGCCTGTACTGTAGGTAAAGACAGGACTCTACTGCACTTTGCCTTCATTGGTAGAAAAATAAATCAACATGGTGCAGATGAACTAATGCTACATTCACACTGAGGTGTTTGCTGCTTAGATATGCGCAGTGCTGGTAACAACTTGGCACAAGTGGCAAGTTGCTGGGGCACATTCCTAGTCACTGAGAACAACTACTGGGTTAAATGAGGCATTTTCAAGGTTATAACAATTTTCTAACCCATCAAAGAGTGTGCATGAGTTGTTGCACCCCAGTATCAGCATGCATGCCTTAGTCCTTATTTTTAACCGGATAATTTGCAGGGTGGGTATTAATATCAATTTAATTTCCAGCTTTTATAAATGGAGTAGTCCCAACAAGACAAAATGAAGTTGATTGAGGAGCTCCATGACATGAGAAGATCCTTCATGCACAGACTAAAATAAAATATTATTTATTGAAAAGTTGTCCAGCTCTATTAAAATTGCTTAAAATTATTGATAAATGAATTAAAAAATAAGATCCACGTTTCATTTTTAAAGTCTTGTACTTGTATGACCTCTAGTTTTAAGTCATTTACTGCTGATGCAATCTGACAACACCTTTGGTCCAAAACATTAAGCACCCTGGCTCTTAGAAACTACAGTTCTGCATCAGAAACTATATTTGTGCCAGCGCTGTGTGAACTATCAGATGAAATATTCGTGTCAGGCACATGTGTCTGGAGTAAGGATCCAGATTCAAGTAAGTATATTGGGAAATTTAAATTGTTTTCATGATTTTTGCCTGCAACAAATCCTCAGAGTGAATGTTGGCTTAATGAATGCAATGCCTCTCCAGATTCACACACAAAAATCTAAATCTAACAATGCTCTTATCCTCTGCCCTCCAACGTTGTGCAACTAGATGGCACAAAGGAGCGATATAAAGTTAACATAAATTAAATAAATTAGGGATATCTTCATTTTCACGCTCAGGGGACAAAATAAGTAGGTGGATTTTTGGTTAAGAGGAAAAAATTTAAATTGAAGGATAATGATTCAATGAACCTGTCATTTCAAAAAAAAATATATCTGATGAGGGCACTCAAGATCATGCACACTGCAGGGAAGGCTTTTGCATTTTATTACATAATGGATTAAAAATGTACAGTGTTTTAATGCCATAAACTTAAACTAATGGAGAGAACATGTGCAGTTATTTTCAAGAAGAATTCTGTGATAGAGAAGTCAAAGAATGTAGCATGCTAAAATAGTAATCTCAATATTTCCTATGACATCAATAAAAAATTTTTTAAAAAAAACAAGCATAGGGATTAATGCAGTGAAAACATAATGCTAAAACCATCTCGGCTACAACATTCATCAACAAAATTAATAACATTTTTCTATAAAACAGCTATTTAAAAAAAAATAATAATAATACAGCACTTAAACTACATGTCAGGTTTCTATTGCAATTTGAAAATTGGATTTTGAAACATGCACTACCAGATCAGCCCAGCTCTTATTTAGTTGATTACATAGCATTTGTCTATACATAAAACGGATCCTTTGATTACTTTTTTTTGGGCCTAATCAAGAGCTGTGAATTGCTGGGAGCTTATATGTCTGCTCGTCACTAAGAAAGGAATATTAATTTTCATCATTTATTTCGTTTCAAATTAAATTTGGGACAATAAAAGACAAAATCTTTAAGTAGAACATAGGTGACATTTTACAGATAAAAATTACATCAGTTCAACTCTCATGCAGAGAGCTGTTTGAAAACTTGTATGGCTTTATGAATGGAATAGATTACAGTTGAAAACTCCTATTCGTCCTCCCGACCTCTGGCACACTTCTGCTTTTTACCTCAATGAAATATGATGATTTAAGAAAAAGGCAGTAATAATTTAAATCAATCAATAGTGAGATGGAATCGAGAAAGTTCATCTGCCCACAATACACCCACAGACCTCTGACATTCATGTATCTTATTCTTAGCTTCTGCAATAATGTTGGCACACAAAATATTCATCAAAATTAATTTCTGTTAAGAAAAGATGAAACACAAGACGCACGCGATAAGAAAAAAGAAAAAAAAAAAGAAAAGAGTATTGAAAAATCAGTGAGTAGAAGTCGGCATATTATCCCAGTCTCAGTTGGGAAAAACTCATACGCTACGATGACATCAGTTGACAATTTGATGACCATGGGAGGTAAACAAAAAATGGCAAACTCCAGTTATTATAATAGTATACTGGGAATTTACAAGAAATATCCTAAAATGCAAAAAACTTTTATCAGCACAATTCAAACACATCCATACGCACATACAGTGGTTAACACCAAAGTCTGAGCGGCTGGCGGGTAACTACGACTTGAAAATCTGTTAAAAAAGATGTGAAATGAGAAAGATGGCACGTCTATATTTCACATCAAATGATGAGTTGCTATTAACATTTGTGAGGCATTCAATGAAATGTAAAAAAAAATGTTAAAAAAATATGTGTCAGTGTTCAGCCTCACCATTTGGTTTCTTCTCAAATTTGTACAACCATTCCTAGGTGCCCTATTGCTATTTGTCTTCAATGCCAAATAAAAACTTAACCCCCACTGCATCATTACAGGAAGGTCAACAAATTTGTCACAACTCATATTGCCCTATGGTAGACTCCATGGTACCATGAGCAGAGAAAAACATAAAACAAACATTTCAACCACAGATGTGTGACGTTGCATTGCAAGTGAGCTGCCTAGTGTGGCAAAAGTGAGACTTCTGAACCAAAGTTTCCCACGCAAGTGTACAACCACATTCACTTACGTGCAACAAAGCTTGTGTACCACATAAATGCATTGATTTATATATAACCCATACACACACTGACACATGTACCATGCATGCAGCGATGGGGTTCAAATCTCAGCCTTAAAAGTTCTACAAATTTTTTCAATGATTTAAAAATTAACAAAATTGAGCAGAAAAAGTTCTCTGGTAACACTACTGAAATGAAATGTTGCAATGTTTTATAAAGGAACAAGTTCCATCCACAGTGTAATATAACCAACACATTTCAGTTCTATTTGGTACTGCATTTTGGAAATGCTAACATGGCGCAGGCAAACTTAATGCCTGTTCTCAAGCTGACAGACAAAGAATTGGAAAATTTTATTCATTTTAAATATTTGCAGGTGTGGGAGTTGTTACTTGGGTTGCTTGTTATTACTTGGGTTGTTTTTTTAACCTCCTCCACACAAAAAGACTCCGTATCTCTTGACACAAACAGACGACACACCAGAAGCAGATACTAATTTACTCTTTCATTCAATTATAAGCGTAAAGTTGGGTTACCGAAATGAAATCAGCACTAACCAGTTACGGGGCTGTTGATAAGCAAATAGGAGATAATGCAGTTTCAAAAAATAGGAGATCAACCCATCAGATCACAATTTTTTGGGTGTTAAACTGCAGCAGCTGCACACGCTACTAATAATTTGACTAGATCCCAAGAGCTGGGCCTACCCAAATAAGGAAGAAAAATAAATTAGACAAAAAAATTTTTTTTAAATTTTAGAATGAACAAAACTCAACATTTACCCCCTTTCTCTAATTTTGAAGCCTGCATTTTATATATTTAAAAAAAAAATATGTAAAGAATGCTTGAGATGTTAATCGCAAAAAAAAAAAAGAAAAAAGAAGACACCAATGTTAAAATATTTCTTTGTGGTTTGTTTACGAGTTATTTATTATTTTAATTGTCCAGTGACGTGTATGCTTCATGATACGCCAAAATAGGATTGCATAATGCTTCCACTGCAAAATCTCATCACCCTCTATTCAGCCTCAGTTTGAATTTCACTATTGTCAAATAAGCTTTATTAGTCCTAGCTTCGGCGGCGTTAAGTTTCACCTGGCTCCATTTGTTGTATATTTAAGGCAGGGCTTCTCAAACTTTTGGGATGTTGTAGCACAAATCAAAATCCTACAAAAATTACTGTAATGCCAGGTGTATATTAAACATTTTTAAAACCTATATCTATATTATTAGATGTGCCTTTTTGTGTACCAGCTGAGCTAGTTTGAGCATTAAAGATTTAAAGCATTAAATATGCAAAAAGCAGTAGAGAAGTGAGGGAAGCCAACAGATGATGAATCTACTATGTTTGTTGCTGAGATAACATCTAGTTGTTGAGATAACATCTAGATGTTGTTCAATTCATCAAAGGATTTAACATGAAATCATGCCACAACAAAATTGTAATAAATTTGATTTAGTTATAAAATAAAGATTTAAATAGAATTGTTGTTTATTTAAACAAACAAACATAAAGAAACTTTTTGTCCCAGCAATTTAAGTTCTATAAATATGGAATATTTTAAAGATATAGATTATTTTCAAAGCCAATTGGGCTGAAAAATTGCTCGATTGTTTCAAAGCCATAATATTTTTTTAACAATGATTGAGGCGGGGGAGCCATTTAAAATAAAGTAGGTTCAATATGTTCGTTGTTTGTAACATTGGTGTGGTGTGCCAAGTCTATTTATTTCATATGCGCATCGAGTCCCAACCCTCTCTTAAACCACTATTTTTGGCCATCATTAAATTTCAACAGCCCACAACATTTATTAAATAATTAAATTTGGTACGAACAGCTTAAACCTAGCGTCACATGACTTCTGTGCTCATTTTAAACAAGTTATTTTAAAAAATGGAATTACTCAATCTACCCCAACATCTCAAAGCTCTTGAAATCATTAACATATCAACAGGATCTCAAAGGGAAGGATAAAAGTTTTTTGTTTTTTTTGTCTATGCAGCCAACATTTACTACTATGAAATTTCAACATCATCTCAGACATTTTAATGATCACTCTTTTTTTGTTGGTTTAGATTTGTCATCAGGAGCAACAAACATGCATCCCCTGAACTAACAAAATATGTTTCAGGAAGAGGACAAATTAGTATATCTTCCACTACTTGCTTATTTCGATTTCAAATGTCTGACACGGAAAATTGGCTTTGGGTAGAATTATAAACTCAGTTCTTGTGTTCACCATTGCAACCGCTTACAGCAACAACGGCTCACGCTCAACATATGTGTGTCGAAGCCCCCCAACTTGGAGGACCAGCTTCTCACACTCAGTCATCATCATCATCATCATCAGCCCGACGCACAGAGCCATTTAGAAATGAATGACCGCCGGCCGCTCCCAGCATTCCATTGCTTTGGCTGGATATCCCAGAGTCCAGTGTCCCGTCAATCTGACCATTGACTAAATGGTCCATCTGTGGATGGCCCGTGCTCTTATTGGCCTGTTTGTTGCGGGCCACAAACACTTCTTGGATGGCAGACCGGAAACATTTAAAGTTATATTCAATGATACCTGAAAGTGTGTAAAAAATAAAGGCCTTAAGGCAAGCAAGAAACATGAATTAATTTAGATTAGATAACATGGTAACGAGGCCTCAATGTGACCTTCAGTTTGTTATTTCGGCACAAGTCGGCCAGCCAAAAAGTAGGAAAGCAAGCAAAATCGACAGGCTGAACGACTTAGCAGTCAATTTTAAAATCTCAGATCAAATATCTAAATAACAATTAAAAATGTTTCACCAGAAATTATGCCTCAGAATCAAATGAAGATAATATAACCCCACTCTTGACTTTATTCAATCTTCTTCTTCTTCTTCTTTATTTTAAGGGCCCACGATCAATGAATTGATCATTCTGGCTCCTATATCTTAATTTGTAACTTATAAATTTTATGTACGTTTTTCATTTTTTAAATGAACAAAGATAAAAAATTTCATGTGACTAAAGAGTAATTTTTTTTTATTCATTTATGGACTGAATAATTTAAACCAGTGGTTCTCAACCTTCCTACTGCGACCCTTTAATAATATCCTCATGTTACGGTGACCCCCAATAATAAACTTATTTCCGTTGCTACTTTATAAATGTGTATTTTCCGATGGTCTTAGGCCACCCCCGTGTAAGGGTCTTTCAACCTCCAGGGGGTCATAACCCACAGGTTGAGAACCACTGATCTAAACTGTTAGTTTTCTACATCGGACTAATGCGAATATCAAATTAGCATGACCCGGTATATCATGTACAAAGGTAAGAAGAAAATAACAAGTACCTCTATTTTCACATCCATCTTCGCGGAGTATACACAACAGAGCCAAGTGCCTGTTGACCTCCCTAAGGAACAGGACGGTGCTGGAGTTCAATTTTATGAAGGCAGCAGATTCATTATCAAAAGCACCATCGTCTCTAGCACTGTGTCAGGGAATATATAACATTTCATTTGATGGATTGCAAAAAAAAAGAGTATGTGTAAGCTGACCCCATCAATAACCTGTAAAGGTCTTGGACATGTTTAGAAACAAAAGTTAATTATTTCATCTTCTTGAGAAAGACTTTAAGAAAATTTTTAATTCAAACACAATTTATTAAAAATTTTGTTACAGTAACATCAATAAAATTAAAACAGAAGAAATTTATATTGGGAGTGGTGATTTTTTTCCTGATATAATAATTGTAATATTTCTAATCAGTTGTCTAATCTTTTGGGAGGAAATAAAACAAGGTATAGTGGTAGGGTTGGTTGACTCAGGTGCAAGAACATTCACAGGTTGTTATATAGATATGTATTCAGTAGTTCTATATAAAGTCCTCAGTACTAGCTCTTGATATTTATATGGCAAATAAATACATTTTTTGTCTAAGCAGTGGCATATCTAGGTGTGATTGCAGGCACTAAAACTGCCCTGTTGTCCAAATATCACACACCCAACTTTCAATTCAATTGGCATGGTGGGAGGGATGACTTTTTCTGAGCACTTTATAATGGCTCCTAGTGCACATAACCTACTTTGTCCCACCCTAGATATGCCTCTGTATTTGGGGGTTATGACTCCATCATATAAAAAAGCTGACATTTGAAGGGTTTTAATAGTGTTTATGTTCCAATATCCAAATGAATGAAATAGAATAAAATCCATTAAAGATTGTCATGAAAAGCCTTTATTAGACCCATTTCAAAATGAAAATAGTTTATACCTTAAACAGAGCTATCTTTAAAACACTAATTCTTTCAAATGAATGCAAAGTGAGTGAAAATATTTCTTTTCTTTTTGAAAAATTATTAATTTTAAAAAATTTAAATCCGTGCCAATACAGTACTATGAAATCATCTGTTTAAAAATAAACCAAACAACTTCATTTAACAGCTCAAGATTTAAGTCTTAGCCTTTATAAGTTGTGGACAATATATGATTAATATATGATGATAAAAAAAAAAAAAATTATTCATTTCAAGTAATGGTGAAGAATAGAGTAAATTTGTAAGGGGCAGTGGGGGGGGTGGGGAGGGGAGAAAAACATCTTATAAAAGTAATAGTTATCCTCCCATGTTTTTATATCATATAATATAGGTTTGTGAAGATACAAATGGATGAAAGATAGGAAACTAAGCATTAGGAGGCTGAAAATGTTACCGTGAGAGCAAGAAGTCACGTACGCTGTGAGTAAACAAGTTAAGGAAATTATTGTAGACCAGCCTAAGACCGGGCTTGATTGAGGCTATGGAGCTTTACAGACTGCATGATCTTAAATTATTTCACATATAACTAACAACTATACGGGTCTTAAAGGACTACATAATCTTAAATTATATATGTAATTATACAGGTCCTCAGCAAAATATGATCTTAAATTATTTCACATTTAAGTATACAGGCCTTAAGGACTGCATGATCTTATATTATGTCACATTTAAGTATACAGGCTTTAAGGACTGCATGATCTTATATTATATCATATTTAAATTAAAAATGACCCACTGAAGTCCCAATTAAGCTTTATTAATGGCTGACAGGGCCTTAAGGACTGCATGATCTTATATTATGTCACATTTAAGTATACAGGCCTTAAGGACTGCATGGTCTTCTATTATATCATATTTAAATTAAAAATGACCCACTGAAGTCTCAATTAAGCTTCATTAATGGCTGACAAGGCAACACTGACAAAAATCATTAGCAGCACAGTGTTTTGACAATGGATGGATTTGAAGTGTTCTGTTTCAATATTAAAAACATTATTGGCATTTTTAAAATAGTTTTAGGATAGAGAATTCAAATGTTTTTAAAAAAAACAGACCCTTTAAATAAAAAGGGGGGGGCTTCAATTTTATTCTATAAGTCATATAATTGGTTTTTCCATACACTTGTGGTTCAGTGTTGATTAAGAAATTTGTTGAAATTGTATTCCGTGAGAAGTTTGTGAACATTTGTAAACATTCTAACATTATTCAAAATCAATAATGTTTTCTAGAATTTGTTTAATCAGAAATCAAATGGCAATCGCCCAAAAAAAAAAAAATGAAATAAAAAAATGAATTAGAATGAGATTTTTAACACATGCTTACCCATATATACATGACATATCAATGACAACGTCAATCATGTCGCAACACAATTCATAGCACTGCATATCAACTGGAGAGCTGTCTGTGGCAATGTAGATTTTACTAACAACATCAAAGAGAAATGCTTTCTCAATTTTTGAATTCTGTAATCAAGCAAAATATACATGGATTAATTTATTATTATTTTTTTAAAAATGAATTGCTTTTTATCTTTCCTCTGATGCATTTTAAAATGATTTCAATTAAAAACAAGGCTTTTTAAAAAAAATAGTATTTTCAAAAGCCTTGTGTCCTGTAAGACTAACAAGCTACATGGCTATGCAAAACATTTTTAAAAAAAAAAAAAAAAAACCCCCCCCCCCCCCCCTCAGTATTTTTGCTTCAAAAGATTGTCAGCTGAAATACTTCTTTTTTTAAATTAAAGACTCCATGATTTTTTTTTGTTTAAAGTCAATAATAACACAACCACCCCCCCCCAACCAAACCACCTTTATTTTTGCTTCATACTTGTTAATTAAATTGTCAGCAGAAAACATAATTTTTTTTTTCCAACACTCCATGATTAATTAAACTCTATTACCTTACCCCACAACAAACACTTACTGAAATGACAATGTCTAATAAATTTTCCAAGATTGCAAGTTGAGGTATTAGTTTTTGCACAACTTTGCTGAAGGCTTCAAATATGGAGTGATCATAAATACTTGTCAGATGAAAACTGAAAGGAGGAAAGAAAAAAATTAAAGAGATCAGTTTAGAACCACCAGGACCTCTGCATTGTTTAATGGCTAAAGGAAAGAATTTTTTTATAACGAGTTTAAAAAAAAAAGAAGGTTTTTAGCAGCATATTAAAAAAACAAGCTATGTACATGATTGGTCATGCACTAGTGTTAAGTTTGAGATTTTAATTTCTGTTTAAAATAAAATCCTATTTAACTTCTAACAAGTGGTTTAGTTACAGAAATGTGATGAATGTGTGTGTCTTTTACATTAGGTGAGAGTGCTGATTTATAAATAACAACAGCTCTGGACTTGGAATCCTTGGAGCAGGCAACTTTTTGATCAGTACAATATCACGAAAAAATCCAAATATGTTTTTAAATTTATTTTTTTTTCAACTGGGTCAGCATGCCGACTTGTTGCTGATTCAAAGAGAAGCAACTAAAAAATTCCATTCACCAAAATAAATTATGTCCCATTTTGACCAGTAATTTATATTTTTTAAATTACTACACATTGAACTCAAAAAATTAAAAAATCTTTTTTAAAATTTACCTAAGTCTGATATTATCCATCCCGGCATCTGCCAACTCATCCGTCGCTCTCTGTAAAATATCTCTCTGTGTCTCAATTTTATTATCATCTGAAAGTCCATCAACCTTGTGGATGAAGACCTCAAACTTGATGTTCTCATTGATTTTGTGGGCCCTGGTTACGACCATCTGTAGTCTTGACAGAGCCTCCATATAGTCATCCTAAACACAAAAATATAGGTTTCTATAATCTCTCTGTATGTCTCTAGTTTAAACTTGCTAGATTACCAGATCTTGTACATTTTTGTTGTATGGTAGTCATGTGGCGCGATTGGCCGAAAGGGTAATTTTATTAACATTTAAGGTGAATTATTGGTGTGTGACCGCATGATAAAATCGAGTGCTGAGTAGAGTGCATAGAGAGCGGATAGTTATTTGCTGAGAGATCAAAGTGTGGGTTCATTTGCAGAGTGCTAGTATTGTTGTCTGTCAGAGAGTCTAGTGTTTATTCAAAGTTAATATAGTACTTTTCATTATGAACTTGCATCCGACATCATTTAAATATTAAAGAGGAACTGTAGATATCTCACAGAGCGTGTTGCTGCTTCTATAAAGTGTTTTTAGCTGTTGCGGCATTACAGAGTTGCTACCTAGACCACATGAGCATGAACTGCCCATCAAATGACAATAATAAAACATACTGTGGGAGTTTGTAATAATTTGCAATACTATGTGATTGCAAAGGAAAAAACTTATTTTTTCTTCTGTCAGTCATATTAAGAAGGAAGTGATGAGATTTATTGACACTCAACTACAAGCCACTTGTTCACGTACCTGTGCATCTATAACAAATATCAGTGCTCCGCATCCACCAAAAATATCCTCTGAGTCAAAGGCTGCATCAAAAAAATCTATTTGCCCTGGAATGTCCCAGATTTGAAACTGGACGAACGATGAATTTGAAATATCTGGAAATTTAAAAGAAACATACATGTTAGATTTGAGTATATGAACAACAATCGTCAAATAATATCTTTGTTTTTGTTAAATTAAGTAACATCGGCGTGACACTCACCATCTTTAACTATTTTATTTGTGCTCTCGAGGAAAAGAGTTTCATTAGGGGAGACCTTGTGGAAGACAACTTTCTGTATTGAGGACTTGCCACTCCTGAAACAAATCAAAGTTAGTATTTCTGAGACGTTGTCGGATGTGTTAGCATGACTAGACTAATCATGAATGGAAACACTACCCAGTTGTATAAGAAACTCTTCATACAGCATACTAATCTACTGCATATGTGTATACAGAATTTTGGTATGCAGCATAAACATATAAAATTAATCGGTATACAGCATACCCATTTAAAGCACTTCGGCAAATTTATATGGCTTTAGTTTCATACTTTTGAATAATAATTTTAGTGTTAAAAACCACCAAATTTGAATCGGTAAAGATGATTATTCCTTACTAGCCGGGGCAACACAACCAAACTATGTGTGTAAAATATGAGAAGAGATGCATCTTCTATAACAATAATTCAAGTGGGTAGTGATGGGTGCTGATACCATTTTCAATGGCTTGTAAGTTTTTAAAGAGCGTAGCAATGACCATGCGAAATCAAGAGTGTAGGAAATCAATGAACATCATGCCAGTGAATACCCCGTGACTGTTCAACACTCATCCAATAAGTGGACCAAATCAATACCCTAAGTCAATACCCTAAGTCAGTACCCTAAATCAATACCCTAAGTCAATACCAGTAAGAGCAACCTAAACACTAAGTCAGTAGGCGTACATAATGAAGAGCAACAGCAAGTGGCATTTTCAGCTATTAAATAAAAAAAAATAATTTTGATGCCAAATATCAAGGGATTTAATATAGTTCAACACCTGTTACAAATGTTTTACTCCTTACTTGCCTTGGGGAGGACAAGATCCACTTGGGAATCACTATTATAAATATTCTTATGATAAGCTATTATACTTGGTACCCATTAGACTTAACACAGCTGGATTGACACTAATCGTTATGGTCAACAGAATGATTATATTACAAGTGTTAAAAAAACATATTTGATAGTAACAACAGCACTAACGTGATTCCCTCAAATCACACAAGTGGCACTTCCACTCACCGCCTAAGTCCCATCAGCAAGATTCTGGGTTTTTCCTCCCCAGGATTGGTGGCCCCTTCAATCTCTGTCTCTTCTGGCCCATAGCCAAAACCTTTTGGAAAAGAGCCGACATAAGTACCCGTTGGATCGTCCTCAAAGGACTGTGGAGGAAATAAAATTGAAATGTTAGTGAAAAAGATGCCTCCCTTGTAGGGCTCACAACTTTAAGAATCCCATTTTACTTGCTATTCGAATTATTCTCAATACTGTCTGTATGTTAATGCTGTCTGTATCTTAAAGCTATCTGTATGTTACTGCTGTATGTATCTTATTAATGCGGACTGTATCTTAAACTTGATAACATTGAAAAATGATTCTAGTAATAATTAAATGGTGATAAAAAAAGAAAAGAAAAATGGTTTTGAGTAAGAGCTTCTTTAATGAAGCCTTTTGGAAAAAAAACAATTAAAAGTGTCCTCTTTTTATAGCCATTTTCATTGTTTCTATAGAATAGTAGTTACTATCCTAGTGTCTCATTTGTTTTTACTTAGTTTACATGTTTTAATAATTGTAAAGCGCTTAGAGCTTTATGATAAGCGCTATATAAAAATGCCTAAATAAATAAATAAATAAATTTGATAAGGAACAAAAGGTTGTTGCCTTTGATTGGAGAAGGAGACAAAAGGGAATCATTTAAAATTTGAATTATTCAATGGTCATCAAGAGTCTCTGCGACTCACTAAATTTCAGGTCGTCAGGACCATGGGAAAGTTGGTTACTATTATCTGTAAAGATGTCGGAACCATACAAACAAATTCAATTCAAATAAAAGCTTTTACATACAAATGAATCCCTCACAAAGTCATTATAAAATTTAATCAATGAAAGTCTCGAAACGGAACTGAAACAAAAATAGAAGAAAAGTTTAAATAAAGCCAAGTTCAGAAAATAAAATTGATTAAAAAAAAACAAACATTTCCAAGTGATGCCGTTGTCCTAGGAGACTGGTAGAATTATGAAATATTCTGTCCTCTGATGGGTTAATACTGGGTGTCTTCACAAGTAAGGTCATTACCGTATCTGATGGGTTAATACTGGGTGTCTTCACAAGTAAGGTCATTACCGTATCTGATGGGTTAATACTGGGTGTCTTCACAAGTAAGGTCATTACCGTATCTGAT
>CAXITT010000374.1:60420-115509 GCA_964033795.1 Lymnaea stagnalis | reverse complement strand
GGGGGGGGGGGGGGGGCGCTGATATAACCGAAACACCGAAACATAGCCAGTTAATAAGTAAAATCTCCATAAGAAAAGTATGCTCTGTTCCACAGTAGTCAGTAGAGGACAGTCTTTGCATGAGTTCAGACAGTAGTCAGTAGAGGACAGTCTTTGCGTGAGTTCAGACAGTAGTCAGTAGAGGACAGTCTTTGCATGAGTTCAGACAGTAGTCAGTAGAGGACGGTCTTTGCATGAGTTCAGACAGTAGTCAGTAGAGGACAGTCTTTGCATGAGTTCAGACAGTAGTCAGTAGAGGACAGTCTTTGCATGAGTTCCGCCTTATGAAAAACCGCCTGGATTTATTGGGTAATGGAAGAAAAAAGAAACAACTGTTGTATGAAGTATAAAGTTAATAAACCCTTGTAATACTTAGTAATAGGTTTCTAAAAGTACTCATTTAATAGGGTGCCTTTTATTTAGTACATCATTCAAGGGTGGCCATTGAATGACTGGTGAGCAGCTTTTTAACATAAACAAGTTTGCATGTGATGTCCGTTACTTCAAAATAAGTCGTTGGAAGTGACGTTAAAGTGACGTAACGTGGGCAAGATCAATTCAAAAGTCATCAAACTTAAGAGGAAAAGTTCATTTCTCATGAAACTTAAGAGGAAAAGTTCATTTCTCATGAAACTTAAGGAAAAGTTCATTTCTCATGAAACTTAAGAGGAAAAGTTCGTTTCTCATTTCACTTAAGAGGAAAAGTTCGTTTCTCATGAAACTTAAGAGAAAATGTTCATTTCTCATGAAACTTAAGAGGAAAAGTTCATTTCTCATGAAACTTAAGAGGAAAAGTTCATTTCTCATGAAACTTAAGAGGAAAAGTTCATTTCTCATGAAACTTAAGAGGAAAATTTCATTTCTCATGAAACTTACGAGGAAAAGTTCATTTCTCACGAAACTTAAGAGGAAAAGTTCATTTCATAAAAAATAAAATTGACGCTCGAATGCAGCAAGAATCACCCAACTTTGTGTTGATAACATCAGGTTAACAATCCCCACACTTTTCTATCTGCCGTGGAACAAACCTTGACTTTCCGACGCCTGGACGGTATGGCAATGCTGGAACTCGTGCCGTAGCTCATCCTGTCACCCGAGTCCCCGTACCCAGGGAACGTGTGCGGCGAAAAGACGTCCGTCCTGTGGCTCCCTCCCTGCAGGCAGGTCTGGCAGGTCACCACCGTGGCCGTGTCGTGCTTGATCTGACGTACCTCCGTGTGGAAGAACGGACAGTAGAAGTCGCCGGGGGTGAACACGAGTGAATCTTCCATGGTCACTCCTGCCGAGACTGACCCCCACCTCCGTCACTGATTGACCCTGTTAAACCCCTTAATTCCGTCAGCTTCGTTAGCCCACTATAGTCCTTTTGGTTGACGACGACTTTGGCCTCTTCGCGCCTTGATGGAAGCAAGCCACCTCCGCCCCACGTGTTCGTGCGATGGCGCCGATTGTTGTGAGTGAACGTAAATGTCTCTTCGGTGTCGTCTGCTCCCTATTCTCTCGGCCCTCGCTGCTCATCAACTGCCCGTTGAGATCTCCGCCTCATTAGATCTTACTATGTGGAGGAACTGTTGTATTCGGCAGGTCTGTGGGGGAGCAGTTGATGTAGTAGGCGAGTCTGTCACGCCACACCAAAAGGCGTCAAGACCACCAGCTCGCTCGATGAAGGTTTCATCGCAGAATTCTTCACTCGGGTGACGGGTGGCGTCCACTTGGGTCAAACTGCAGCAAATTAAAACCTTAACAATGTTTCCAAAGTTTCTCCTTCGGATCGCCCTGAAGTACGCTGGCCCGAAGTGTTTTGAGAAATATAACACGCGCTTACCACCACATTTCCACAGCACCACCGTGGTCTACAGTCTGTTGCTGTAGTCCAGTGGTGGAGAGAATATTCTCACCACAACAAGTCGCCACAACGTTGGCATTGATATGTGCAAGACACTAGGGTCAGTGTGTGCGTGTGTGTGTGGGGGGGGGGGGATAAGTATAGGCCATTAATTAAGGTAAAGTGTTACGGCATCGGGAGACCAAAGGTACGCCGATGGCCTTGGGATTGATATGTGCAAGACACTAGGGTCAGTGTGTGCGTGTGTGTGTGGGGGGGGGGGGATAAGTATAGGCCATTAATTAAGGTAAAGTGTTACGGCATCGGGAGACCAAAGGTACGCCGATGGCCATTGGTCAGTTGTTGCCCCCGACGATTACGCAAGCAATTTATCTATACGACAGTTGGAATTTGTTATCATCGGGCTAGTGAATTGGGGAAAAAGGGGGGGGGAGCAGGGCAGAAGAACGTAACGAAAGGTGGTAGACAATACTGATGGGGGTGGGGGGTGTTCCAATGTGCGCCATGGGGAGTGACTGGGGCGAGGCCCATATTGTGATGTCAATTATAAGATGTGGCCACATTTTACCATATATTACACATCAGACTTCAGGGGCAGGGGTGTGGAAATGGGGAGTCAGAGTAGGAGGGTGGTATTGGTATAGATTTTGGACGATTTTGGTGGGGGTGCCCCAATGTGCGCCATGGGGCGAGGCCAATATTGTGATGTCAATGATGAGATGTGGCCACATTTTACCATTTATTACACATCAGACTCAGGGGTGTGGAAATGGGGAGTCGGAGTTGGGGGGGGGGGAGAATTTGGAAGATTAATATTGATCATAATTTAAGTATACTTCAGTAATGATGAATGCACTGAAAAAGTCAATGGACATCGTTCATTTTGTCAGACGCATACGCGTAAACTCCCAAGATCTTTGACTACGCCATTCCTATGCACACATGTTATCGTGGCTAAATGCAGCTTAGCCGCCAAGATGGTGACGACGGACCCGAGTGGCTGATGTAGTCCTGTAATCTGGCGGGCGGAACAATTAGTCCTTGACGCCAACTCCCCCTGCCTCTGCATTCCAAGTACAAACAAGGCACCCAATGTTGGTCTGGAATTGGTAAATCAAATGTTGACCTGCTCGCGCATATCTTTTCCACCACTCCCCGAATTCCAGCAGAGACACCCGGGATCGGACGGTTTTCATTTACCTCGGTGTTTTGAGTGAGGCCCGCCCGGTTGGCTAGAGCGTTTGTCGCAAAGGCGTCTCCTTTTGGGGCGCGTCAGTCCTCACGACAGCGGCATTAATGTCATGCAACAAGACAATGGGCCCACATTCTTTTTTTACAAAACCGTTGGAGGTGACGACATACCCGATCCCCCTATGTCTAAAGTAAGCACTACGTCAGATGTGTTGACATGCTGAGTGACCACGTCTCGCTAACGAATCCCATTATTAATGCAAAGCCACCACCGCCATTACAATCAGTTTGTGTAGTGTAGGGAGTACGCGGTGCGTGGCCGAGCATTGTTTTTAGATCAACACGTCACTAGACTGTGGTACACGTCATTATGTTGGGCGGGGGAAGGGAGTACCATTGTGATGCTACACGTAATATTGGATATAGTTGTTTTTTTTTTTTTGAGGATAGAAAAAAGGCTTGGGCTGCATCGACTGCCATCGACAGCGAACACTACAAGCTTGGGATGAAGTCACGCGAGACAGACGGGAGCGCATCCTTAACAAAACCTGGTAGGTGGCTGCCGACAACAAATCTGTCTCGTTGGTTTGAGCACAATGTGCGTTCCGGGAAGGGGGGGAATGTTTGTTTATTGTTCTGGACGGTCAGAGAGGACCCCCAATCGGAAACTTTGTTTACACAACCACGCTCCTTTTCCATGTACAACATTATTTGACCTAGATAGATTAAATGACCACAGGGTGGTGTGAGGGGGGGGGGGAGGCCCGGCCCCGACGTCTTTTTTACTTTCTTTATACTGAGTGGCGGCATTTTCGGACAACTGCAGACTTTTAGGGTGGTGGTAGGCGGTGTGAACCTTCGACCACCCCCAGACTGCAGCAACCCGAGCTACGCCACAGTGTGAACCATTCAAAATTAAAAAAAACAACAACCCAATTTCTTTAGACCAGTAGTGGGAAAATCGCGGCAAATAGCAACTTGAGTGCGACTCGGCCAGTCGGCCACAAATCTGTTTTAACTCCGTAAAACATGGGCAGGTAAGTGAAAAGAAATTTGGCTCTCAAAAAAATATGTTAATCGTCCAGCTGCTGATTTTTGTCTCTTTCAACCAATGAGTTTTGCCGACCACTGGCCTAGTTAATAAGATGGGTTAGAGACGACTCGAATAAACACTTTTCTTTTAACACTTAGCACCACCCCCCCAAACCACCCCCTCCTGCCAACTTAAATGTGCCGGAGCTTGGAGCTTGGAGCTGGAGCAGTGCAGAGCTCTGACCACAAAAAAAAAAAAAGAAGGAAAAAAACATGCTCCAAATCCCTGTTAGAAACATGCCCGTCAAAGATTAAAAAAANAACACTTTTCTTTTAACACTTAGCACCACCCCCCCAAACCACCCCCTCCTGCCAACTTAAATGTGCCGGAGCTTGGAGCTTGGAGCGGGAGCAGTGCAGAGCTCTAACCACAAAAAAAAAAAAAGAAGGAAAAAAACATGCTCCAAATCCCTGTTAGAAACATGCCCGTCAAAGATTAAAAAAAAAAATGTGTACAAAGTGAAGGAGAGTAGAGGTCAAAGCGGAATCTGATTGCACTGTTGCAGCCAAATAGAAGACCTAGCTTCATGACTGATCTAATACATGACTTCACTCCGAATGAGTGAAATTGTTAGAATCAGGGAGTAACAACATTTGGCGGTGAGCCCCGTCATGTTTCCTGGCTGTGCCCACAATGTGGACGGTCCACTCCATGTTTTCGTACAAAAACAATAAAATCTTTATATTTTAAACCAACAATATATAGGTTTCTCGTAGATTTGGATGATAAATGCAAGTGATTATTTAATATTGATGACAGTTTTAGTTTTAAGATAGATCTGGATTCTGATCATGAAGTTCAAAAGACAACAACGAAATAGACAACAAAGAAATATACGACAACATCAAAATCGACAACAATGAAATAGACAGCATTAAAATGGACAACAATGAAATAGACGACAACCTCAAGCCCCATAAAACAAAGAAATAAGGTCAGCGTTGAAATCACGTGAAACAATATAATCAACAATTACAGACCCCTCAAACCACACAAATTAGTGTCATCTAACCCTTATAGTTGGGCTACATGTAAGGAAGTAGTTTTGAGACAAAGAAGTGGATTATTTAATAAAAGTGTGGGCTTAAGATTTCTTTACTCCATCTCATGTGCACAGATGCAAATCATCAAAGACTTCGTGGTCCTTTTGGTGCACAAGGGCTGATGGGCATAGTTTTAAATTAAATTTATAAATAATAAAATAGTTTAGAAAAAAGATTGGGCCCACGTTTATATGTGTGTGTGTATATATATATATATATAGAGAGATAGATAGATAGATATATATAGATAGATAGATAGATATATATAGATATAGATATTCATTAATTGAATTGGCCTATATATTTTCTAGTATATACATTATCAGAATCAATATTTGAGATTTTATTTGGTAAAATTGACCAAAATTTTTTCCTGAAGCTAGCTTTAATTGTGTTTTTTATTCCTACTGCATATTTTGCACACAATTAAAATCATTTGAAACTACCATACAGAGAGTGGTCTTTGTTCATGCATAATGGACACAATGCCTACAATCCTATACATCCTGTTGTGTTGTAAGCACGACTTGGACATATGGCAAACAGCTGAACTTATCTGGTTATCACCAGCCTTGTGATAAACCTAATCAGATGTACCCTTGGCCACAAGTTTAAGGGTGTCAGATACAGATGGACGGAGACTACTCAAGACAACAGACTCACTGCCGTAAACAAACAATGACTCAAAAAAGAAGTAATTTGAGACAATCGACATGCGAAAGTAAAGAATGGGGTGAAAAGTTTGATCCAAAACCGAAAGACTGGAGTCAAAAGTTTTTAAAAAAAATTATATCGATAATAGGAACTTTTTTTATTAAAAAAAAAAAATTAACATCACCATCTTCCATCAAAAACAACATTAAATATTTTACTAGACACATCTTGCAGACAGCTTCTTTCATTCTACATTAACACAACTTTACTAAATAAACAGAATTTGTATTAACAGACAGATCAATTCTTTAAAATGTTGAAATATCAATTAAAATTAGCAAACTTACCATTTCTATGTTCAGCTGATCATGTGATCAAATCAAATATTCCAAAGAAATACTGAAGTTCCAATATTTTTGTTAAATTGTCACATAAAGACAGGAGAATCTGTTGGATTAAAAAAAAAAAAATTATATATAACTTTAGTTGTCCACCTAAACACAAGATTAATTCAAGGGCTATAAGTTCCAAAGGAAAAAAAAAGGTACACTTTGCAATATTTCTTATTGTGGATTCCAAAAATAAGAAGTTACATAATTTGTTATAAATGACATTCATCAGTATCAACAGGTAATGTAAATGATAGGTTATAAACCTTAAATTTGTAATGTTATCTACTACCATTAGTAAAATAATTAGCCTCAACTGACACGGCTCCTTTTAAAATGAGAATAATTTCTCCTTGACCAAATATCAACATGGTCTGATGTTGATGGAAAAAAAAACCCACAAGGCTTAGTTGAATTTTAGCCACTGCTGGGAAAATGAAATAACAGGGAGACATTTAAGGAATGTATTCAAGTACACCACTAAGATTTTTTCCCATGTCTTTCTTTGGAATGAGCAAAAGAGCACTGTCACTTTTCTTCATTCTTTGTTTACGGTTTGACTTAACTTTTTGACTTAGAGGGTCAGGACATATAGCAAGCCTACATGTAAAATGTCTTGCTAATGTCACATCTTGTCATATTTTAAATTTTTTTAAAAAATTGTCATATTACAAAATACAGTTGAATGCCACCATAGTGTGATAACGCAACTGGATCACCTGAATTCAGGGTTTTCTGCATATAGAGTTGGGATCTTAACAAATAGATTACATCAAAACAAACAGATGTTTGTATCATTTGTGGGCAGTGAGCTATGTGGTGTTGAAGCTGGACTTGCCCTAGTGAAATACCGTATTTATCGGCGTATAACACACACTTTTTCTTCTTGAAAATAGGGGGCAAATGATGTGTGCGTGTTATACGCCGATATAATGTTAAGGACCCATAGTATATACCGCATAGCGACGCGAATGGATGTCATCAGCTCACATTGTAGTCCCCACAGACGGAAACAAGCTGCCACCATTGGTCATTTTTAAAAGGAAAACTTTTCCTAAGGAGAAGATTCCAAGTGGCATACAGGTGCATGTTCATCCCAAAGGTTGGATGGACCAAGAAGGCATGAGGCTTTGGACCAGAAATGTGTGGGAGAAGCGCCCAGGTGCTTTGTTAAAGAAGCCATCCTTGTTAGTACTGGACTCATTCAGATCTCATCTTACAGAACCAACAAAGAAAGAATTTCAAATGTGCAAAACAGAAGTAGCAGTCATTCCAGGAGGACATACATCACAATTGCAGCCATTGGATGTTTCCATTAACAAGCCCTTCAAAGCCTTCATGCGTGAAGAATGGAATAAATACATGTGTGATGAAAGCCAACATGAAAGCACAAGTTCTGGGAGAATGAAAAGATCTGGCATTTCAAAAGTGTTTCAGTGGATATTATTATCAAATCTTTTAAGAAATGTGGCATGGTGAAGAAGACGAGCTGATTTATGAAGACAGTAGCAGTGAAAGCAACAGTGTTCAGTTCGAAGATAGTAGTGAAGATGAAGAGTTTCTTGGTTTCCCAGATAGCAGCGATTTCTGAGTAAACTTAGTAAAAGCATATAATATCCAAGTTTCTTTGTTAAAACAGTTGCTTTTACTGTCATTTTAGGTTATTTACCTTTTAAGTGTTAATAATATTAATTAAAAAAAGTTCTGAGCTACCCTTATTTTGCTTCAAATTTCTGTATTTGAAATTTACGTTTTTTTTCCTGAAATTTCCTTCTTAAAATGAGGTGCATGTTATACACCGGTGCATGTTATACGCCGATAAATACAGTATATTCAATATTCTCATACAACATATACCTTTTTTATACTCTCATTTTCACATGTGTTGAAAAAAAAATTCATACCCAAATGAATATACAAAATTTCTGGAACCATGCCATGACCACGGTATATTTGATTTCCATTATAGCAGGCTTCTACTGTACTTCACATGCAATATGTTGGGCTTATTATTTCTGGAGCGATCCCATGATTGCGTTATACCTGATTTCCATTATAGAGGGGATCCACAGTTCTTCAATATGTAATATGTTGGACTTATTCAAAATTAATGTGGCTTATTTAGAATTTAATGAGGTCAAGAGTGCCCAAAGTAACAGCGATATGAATATCAGTTACATTATTTTTCTTTTAAAATACAAAAGATGGTTTTGAATTTAAAATATTTTCTCTTCACTTTTTACAATTTTAAATCATTTGAGAATTCTCAATATATTTTAAATTAGATATTGTGGTGCATAGTTTTCTAAAACAATATTTCTTAACATGCTTCTCCCAGACCAAGACTTAAAAAGACTTTATTGCTTGTACTCATAAAGATTCAAAATGGTTTTACAATTAAATTAATAAATAAGATGCACCACTCAATCACTGGACTGTTGTTTGAAATGCTATGCAATTCAGTCATTAAAAAATAATTCTTTTGAAATCGAAAGCCAAATACATATTCATTTTTATCCATTTATTAAAAAAAATGAGGACGATTAGTTTACTAACCAAACATTCCAAATACATCCCCACCCCAATTTCTTTTCTTCTTAACCAGTTCATTACCGCCGACGTCAACGCGACGTCACAATCACCCACTTTCAATTACCAAGGACGTCACATTGTCGTCATAACAAATAGGCAAAGAACTTTTCTGAAATACCAAGGACGTCACGTTGACATCATATTTCAATGCTATATATTTCTTTTTTTCCTTAATCTATATAGAAGTTAATAAGCGAATCAGATAGAGAATGAACAAATACAGAAAGTTTCATCTTCAAGTTTTTTTAAATTGCTGAGTCAGCAAAAATCGATGCACAAAAACCAGTGGAATGAAAGTGTTGAAAACCCTTTGAAATGAAGTCGTTTTGCAAGTGCCATTTATAAACCCTTGTGACCAATGTTCCCTCTAAGGTTTGTTGGTTCGTGTGCAAAATCATAAAGTTTGTGTGCAAATTTTTACAGCATCAATTGTTTTAGCGCAAAATTTTACAGCCTACAGACACAAACACACACTTAAGTGGAAATTAGCTGCACGGTACTCAAAACTGCTGCACTGTGTCTGTGAGATTACTGCGCGGCCACGCAGTCGCGCAGCTTAAAGGGAACATTGCTTGTGACTTGTCTTAATTTTATCATCTGAATTATCAGTACTCAATTTTAGCTGAATTACATCAAATATGTTACACCTTGATTAAATTTAATATCGCAGCATTTCACTCCTTAGTATTGTAGGAAAGGCCTTTGCCCGTGTCATACTAACACGTTTACAGAGTCTAGCATCCCGTGTCTATCCAGAATCTCAGTGCGGTTTCCGGTCTGGCCGGTCTACCATAGACATGGTGTTCTCCATACGACAGCTCCAGGAAAAATGCAGAGAGCAGCAGATGCCACTGTACATTGCCTTTGTGGACCTTACAAAAGCCTTTGATTACGTCAGTCGCAACGGGCTATTCAAAATACTGGCAAAAATCGGCTGTCCCCCTCACCTACTTGCCATCATCAGAGAGTTCCATGAAAATATGCAGGGTACAGTGCAGTTCGATGGAGCCAAGTCAGAAGCCTTTCCAGTCAGCAGCGGAGTTAAACAAGGTTGTGTACTCGCACCAACACTGTTCGCAATAATCTTCTCTGTACTACTTCGATACGCATTCAAGGATAGCAGTGAGGGAATCTGGTTACACACCAGAGCTGATGGAGGACTTTTCAACACTGCCCGCCTCCGAGCCAAGACCAAAACGACAGATGTCCTAATTCGCGAGCTACTATTTGCGGATGATGCGGCACTAACAGCACACACAGAAATTGGTTTGCAACAACTCGTGTCAAGCTTCTCCAATGCCTGCAAAGAATTTGGTCTGCAAATCAGCTTGAAAAAGACAAACATCATGGCCCAAGACACTCGACCTCCACCTAACATAAAAATCGATAACGAAAACTTGGAGGTTGTGGACAGCTTCACCTACTTGGGGTCCAAGGTCTCCAACACACTGTCCATTGAAGAAGAAATTAACAGCAGAATCGGCAAGGCAGCTGCCACAATGGCTAAACTAAATAAACGGGTCTGGCAAAACACCAAGCTAACGGAGCAAACCAAACTGTGCGTCTATCGAGCTTGTGTCATCAGTACACTACTATACGGGAGCGAGACATGGACCACCTATACATCCCAAGAGCGCAAGCTTAATAGTTTCCATATGAGATGCCTGCGTCGCATCCTTGGTATTAAATGGCAAGAAAAAGTGACAAATAGTGAGGTCCTAATGCGTGCGAATACCCAAAGCATGTTCACAAAAATCCTTAGTGAAAGACGCCTGAGATGGCTAGGTCATGTTAAAAGAATGAGTCCCGGCCGCATTCCGAAAGACCTCCTATATGGTGAACTTGCTTCGGGAAAGAGGAAAACAGGTCGCCCACGTCTGCGATTTAAAGATGTCTGTCAAAGGGACATGAAAGCAGCCAAAATACATACAAGTGACTGGGAGTGTAAGGCAAAAGACCGATCTACGTGGCGCACAGTTGTCAAAGAGGGCGTCATGGTAGCCGAGGAGCGAAGAATGGAAGAGGCTGCAGACAGAAGAGCTAGGAGAAAGGCCAAAACATTTAGAAGCACGGAACTCGTGTGTAAAAACTGTGGTAAAGACTGTCACTCAAGGATAGGACTGCACAGCCACTCGAGAAAATGCAACCCAACCAAACGGTGATGCACCATCGTCTCACGAGACGGAAGGATGCCGATAGATTAAATTTAATAATATAGAGGAACACAGGTAAGCCAAATACTAAGAGCTGTGAATGTAGGAATTAAGTGTTGGTAAAAAAAAAACTCTCATTGACTCAGTACAATTAAGTACAGGTAGTAAGTCAATAGACTTTTAATTAAATTTAATGGCTATATTCTTTCCACAGGGCCAGAAGTTTGAAAATTTTATAAATTATATAAGCTAGGCCTAGGTTTTTGTGTAAGAAGATTGGGACATTAAAACGAGAATGTCATTAATAGTAACTATAAGTTGAGAAACCAACTGATCAAATAAAGTCTTGTGCTTGAAAATGAAAATCATGGCATATACACGGTCCACAGCAAATGGAACAACTCTACCAAGTCAAAAGCAAAAGTTGAATAGGAAAGATAATTCAAAGAATTAACTTATTTGATTTTCTACAAATATTTTGCTATAGTAGGTGAAACTTAATGTTTTGTGGATTAGCAATATAAAATTTTGAGCCACATATCATGTGCCTGTGTTTTTTAAAATGAAATATTACCATTATGATATCGAAGTGTCTACATGTCTGGACAAATATGTTCTCAAGATATTCGTCAGGCGACCAAGTCACATGATCGCCATAACAAAGTTGCACGAGATATTATGCGCAAGATATTAGTCAGATATTTGTTTTATATTTAATTACATGATAGTCACTTATTGACTGTAAACTTACTTTTATAGTATTATTTTTCATCTTCACTTCATAATCAAAGTGTTTTAAACTTACTTTCACAAATATAATGAACAAATGGTTAAAAAGTGACAATGTTAAATAAAGCATGACATGCCAACTAGATGCAAATATCCTGCACTATTTGTCCGTTCGCCGGACATGTAGACACTGCCTAATAATATTGGCCCCATATTAAATTTGGGCAATCCTCCGAAGTCCGGTCCCAAATTATTTCGTACAGTGTGTATTGTTAGAAAACAGCAGAAATGTCAGTCATAGCTTTTGCAAATAACTGTCACTTTACAAACCAGTCAGTAAATACTAAACATTGTAATTGGCGCATAGCATTTGCAAATAGCAGCCGAAAACGTTCTACTTGTGACTGTTGCGCCACTGAAGGCTCCAAGTAGCTGGCAAATAGACCGTGACTAGTACCACTCTGATAGCAGAGTTTACGTTTCGCTTGCATCCAAAGTCCTTCAAAAATTTATGTGTGAATGTCCTGGTCTACTGTCCACTGGGTCAACAAATTCAAACAATGACAGTGTGAGCATAAATCCCGTTGTTGAGCTGAGCGACACTTTGAAATCCTCGCCACGCGTCCGTGAAATAGTTGTCACTGGTAACACATGATTAGTGATAATGCGCTCGAGTGTTTGTGCATCTCGACGGCCGACAGCCTCCATCCAACATCGTCCACTAACGCAAACATGAATTTCAAAACAGAATGATGCCCAAGACTTTTAAGTAAGGAGTAATCATTGGAAATAATTTGGGACCGGACTTTGGAGGATTGCCTAAATTTGTTTTAATTTAATTATATTTTCTAAATTAAAAATTTCAGCCAAGAAGTAAAATATTACTCGAATTATAGGTGTCATGTGATTGTCTACATTTACTCTTCCAATTAATAAACCACTCCAGACTGCAGCTCTTGCGCCTAGTACTCAACTCACTATCTGAATCTAAATAGTAAAGTGAGCTCACAGATATATTAATAAACCTAACTGGAAAATAAACTCATTAGTTTACAATTTAGCTTTTGCTTTTATTCAAATCCTTTAATCAAAAGTGTGTGAATTAAAACTCAGACGTGAGGCGGAGAGAATGATGGGCATGGGGGCGGGTGTTATTAATCTTTGGTGATGATAAATCAATGATAATAATAATACTGTAGAAGTATCAGTATAAATGACAATTTTGATGACCAAATTCATCTACCGTTAATTGAAACTCAATAATTGTTTATTGTAGTCTGTTTTATGAATGAGAGTGTCTTAAAGTAGTGTCAGTCATTCAGTCATGTGTCAGGGAACTGCGAGTAAATCATAAATGAGTGATTCAGAAGAAGTATGAATTACTCTATTTCAGTGAGCGCAGCGAGTAGTGTATAAATATAATTTTAACATCAAATCTAAATAAAGCCCTAGATAATTTGTTACCCTTTATTTATGTATATTTTAATCCCCAAAAACATGGTCCAATGATGCAAATATTTTTGTTTTATCGTTAGTTTTCAATCGTGTCTTCCATTTAAGTCGGTCAGCGATTTATTTGGCTATATGTAGGGTTACCAGTTCACTCACCGTGTTTTCACTTTTCTTTCGGCTAATCATGTGACCTAAAAAAATAAAGACTTAAACTAGAGTTAACGACACAAAATACTTTTTCTTTACAATTTTAAAATATTAAGAAAATATCAAGTATGTTTCTTCAACTGCCGACCTTCCAATTGTATACGCATCTAAATAGTCACAATAAAAATTTTAAAAAACTTTAAAAAGTTAGTAAGACGTAATCAACCAGCAACTACCAACGGTAGATACACATACAGTCATTATAGAACTTATATAAAATAAAGAAATACAATATTTCAACAAAACAAAACAAAATGTACAATTATTTTTTTCTTTACCTATTACTTCTTTAAAAAGTAAATAATATGTTCAATAAATGCATAGTAACGACAAAGACTATTGAAGTCATTCACATATTATCAACGTCACTCAAATGTTTTGCGCTTTTGTCCCTATTTAACAAAAAATCGACACCACTTAAATTTAACTTTAAGATAAAAATCTCCGCCCCACCCTTTTGCCCTTTATTTTAGTTTTTACTATTTTTGACTCACTCACTAATTAAATTTATTAGGTTTTTATATTTCTTAAAGCTTGTAATGTGTATATTTTTCATTCCCATTTCAATTTTTTTTAAAATAGCCCGTGAAACCACAACCTACAAGTCTACGGGTATGGCATTAATATTAAAAGTATTATTAGGTATATTAAAATGAAATTTACGGAACGTTCTCTTGGGAGTTTCTAGGTCAACTCACAATGTCGCTTCCATCCAGAGAATGGGCATATTAAGATCCCATTCAATTTCAAAGAATAATAATGCCAGTGTTATATAGTGAAACAAGGTATGTGACAGCTTGAAATATTAAGACGGGAAGACAAAGGGAGAACGTTCTTCAAGGAAGTAATGTAAGACGCGGTTTGTCATTTCTTCACCTGTATGACATATAATTTCTAAAAATCGTTTAAATCTTTCAACAGGTCGTCCATTCTTTAAGACGCTAAGTCAGGAGAGGCCATCCTTTTCAGCAGGTGGGCCATATTTCTCAAGTAATATATCCTGCTGGGCCATGCACCCATTTATTTATTTTTTTGTTTTGTTTCCTAATTAAAGTAAACAAGCAAGCGTGCTACAGCTTCGACCACATCGTCGGTTTCCAGTAGGTGAGATCGTGGTCAAACACTTGCCTGGTTTAATATATAAAAAAATATTTAATAATAAATTTAAAAAAAAAAGAAAAAGGTATACCGCTATTTATTTATTTATTTTGAAGAAAATAAAACATATCTGAGAATCAAACATATTTCCTAGACAATTAAAACATATTTAAACGTGAGTCAGCTGACTTTTTTTTTTTGTTTGCAGAACAAATTGCATCAAAATTGAACTCTATTGATGTTGTCCAAATGAACATCAGTAATTCGTGTTCCCACGTGTGATTTCATGTGCTTCATACGACTAAATAGCTGTTCACTCCCATAAATGTTTCCAAAATAGCGAAACCGTCGACAGAGCGTGTTTGTAAATTGCAGGATATTTATCTTTGGGGGCGTCCATTAATTACGTCAACAAAATAGGGGGGAGAGGGGTTTGGAAATGTTTGACAGTTGTTGACAAAGGGGAGGGGTGGGGTTTAGATTAGTTGACGTCAACAATCATGTTTTTTTTTTCTATTAAAATTTTAATCTTCACAATTGACTGGTTCTTACATGACTTTAAACATTTTAATGAGTGTAAAATAGTCATATATGTTTAGGCTTTTAACAATATAAGATGTAATGTGTATATCTGTCTGTGCACTGCAGAAGGCTGGTCAGAAGGTTTGCACACTTTGTTAGTGCAAGAGAAGTCAAAAGTTGACCTCTCTTCACCTGTCATTTTTTCTCTTAATCCGCTCCCTAGAAGTAGAAGGATTAACGCATCCCTGTATACGGTGTTCTATTTAAAAAACCAACAAAACAACAACAAAAAACAACAAAAAACCAACTCATCGGTGTTCAAATAACAACTATATAAAGTCAAAGACAGAGAGAGCTTATGGCAATTATTGATCACACGGACAATGCTTCTATTTTAAATGCTGAATGGTTATATGAGGATGTTGACTTGTCTTGTACATCAGTGCCGCAAAATGATAATGATAAATATGATAAATCAGCTACTATAGACTATGCCCATCAGGGGCGTCATTTCAGGCTTTTTTCAGGGGAAGGGAGAGATTGGGGGGGGGGGTAAAACCAAAACTTGTTCGGCTTGTTAAATTGTTTATTACTTGAGGCGCCAAAGTACATAGCAATTTAAATAAAACCAGCAAAATTGGAGGGGAGGGGCGAATGCCCCCTGCCCTACCCAAATGATGCCCCTGCTGCCCATTGTTACTATAGAGCAACACCTGGCTACTCCATGGGCAGATGATAGCAGCTAGAATAATTTCTACACCTTTATGTTAGCCCTCACATCTCACACTGAAACTGGTTCTGTATGTAAGACGGTGTACGTTAAAGTGACCAAACGTCCCGTTTTTTACGATCGTACCCGGTGTCTCCGAAAAAAGTCTCTCGGGACGCCTAAATGCCCCGTTTCTAAAACCAAACACATTTTCAAATCACGAAAACTTCCTAACTTATAATATAACATCAAGTCATATTTTGACTAGCTGTGTAGCCAGTGTCAGTAGTATTGTGTCTTTTCAGGTATCGTCCTTTTTCTTTCTTCAGCCATTTTCTTTGGACTTTTTCTTTAGGCGTTTTCTTAAGATTTTTCTTTGGCGTTGTTTATAGAACCAAATCAAGCTATCGTCCCCGAGACCTGAGTTTACTGAGTGTTTATTTTACAACTGTCCGCTGTCCTGTCACCAACACACGGCTGCACCAAAACGAGATAGCTAGCAGTTTCCATGCAGGACAGGATCCGATCCTGTTGATGGTGAATACAACAACGACTCTGTGTTGAAATCCTCCCCATTGGCTTCTGTTCCAGCTTAACAGTTACTGTGAGCGGTATCTTACAGGGTTGCCTCCCTTGAAATGACGAAAAGACTTGTCAAATGACCCCCCTGGTGTTTGTTGACTGTCTCTGGGACCACGTGCAAGTATGGGCGCCCGCAGGTAGGGGCAAGGTGGGGTACTTGCCCCCCCCCTGGATTGATTGGATAACAAAATTTAGACAAAAATTAGACAAAAAATTGATTAAATTAAAGAGAAAATAAAGATAAAGTAACTAAGCTGATGTCCTGTCCGTTCGTTCACCATACAAATACGCTACAGTAAATTAAAACTACATTAAAACATTACTAAAAAATGTTTGCCCCCCCCCCCCTGGAAAGTTAATTAAAACTACATTAAAACATTACTAAAAAATGTTTGCCCCCCCCCCCTGGAAAGTTAATCGATTTTTGCCCCCCCCCCCAGAAAGTTTTCTGCGAGCGCCCATATGCAAGCCAATATACTACGTGATCAGCAGGGGAAAAAAAAATCAAGCCCCAACCCTTGATCGTTCACAGATTCATGTCATATTTTTTCTAGACATAAGTATTTCCCTATATTACCTCGGTTTACTGAAATGTAAGTTTTAGCTGTTACTTTTACGATTGAAACAATTTTCGAAGTCGAGGTATCAAGAAGAGAATTCAACGGTAAGGCGAGATCTGAAGGTAAAGTTGTAGTAAATGAATAAGCTTGTTCTGGTGACACCGATGATTTTAATTGGATGAAAGTGGCCGTGGGCCGTTTATGATGACAAAGTCTGTGTTTTATTATTATTTTTTTTCCACATTGTTAGTATATGTCTTTATTTTAACATTTAACATTCATACCAGTGTTGTAAACCGGTGTATAGTAACGAATTTCTTGAAAAGACGTTTTTTTTTTTTTTAAAATTCAAAATCATTCAATACATATACAGAGTAAAACTAAAATAATTACAGGCAAATTTTCTGAAGTTTGAACTGAACAAAATGTTAACATTAAAATAGTGTGTACTAAATGGAACATTTGTGTAAATGACTAAGTATGTGTTTATACGATTGACTGGCTGTAACAACATGCGGATCGCAGGTTGTGTACACTAAGACACTAGTCATATCTATCCCCGGCCTTCTGTTGTCTCTGTTTTGATAATTTTCATTTCTCTGAACCACTTAATTGAATGCGTTTCATCTTGTTTGGTTCTAGGAGTCTAATAAATGGTATAAATTAAATTTATAAAGAAATTGATATTTCTGTTCTTATTGTTTGAATCGATTTGAGGGAAATTAAACTATTTTTTTTAAGAGTTGCCTCCCCCTTAATATTATACCATAACGAAGTGGCTATGGGTACCCGAGTACCCATCGTCGCCAATGACTATTCGCACCCAAAAGTCTTAGTAATCGAAAAATAACATGATCCGAACCAGAGGTTTAATAATCGACAAGTTTGCCGCGCTTTCTTTTATAAAAATGGAGGTTGGCAGCATTTTTGACACCTATAATAATAATATAATAATATAACGTTTGGTATTGGTATCTGCTGATTATCCGTTTGGCAAAAGAAGCAGCTATCGAGCACGCACCGTAATACAGCTCGTGGGTTAAAAAGTCTTGATGGTTTGTTTGTATATTTTTGTGGTGCCCCCTTTCTCGTGGTGCCATAAGCACGTGCTTATTTTGCTTAATGTTGGTTAATCCGGGTCTGCATGTATGGAAAAAATAAAATTAGGAGCCACTGGTCCCGAAATAAATATTTTTTAAAGTTCATAATCCCCCCAGTACTTCATTCTGGATAATGAAAGACATGTGTGCCAATGTTGGCCAAGATCCATAATCCACGTAGAAACGAATGTGGAACAAATCCACAAACAAAAAGTGTTATTTTCTAAAATTAAATTTAAACTAAAGTTTATTTTGAATAGGCCCAAATATGTAAACGAATGTGACGCCTGCCAGAGGCCGCCGCCCCCCCCACCCCCCACCCGACCTTGGGTTCACCACTGTTTGCGAGCAATTGAAAAAATAACAACAAACTACCATCATGAATTCCATTCAGCTTTCTTCATTTCAAGAAAACGTTACCCCTGACCAGACTGCAGTGATGTAACTAAAATCAGACTCTGTTCAGTGGAGAGAGGGTCATACACATGAGCTCACTGTGCATGTGTCTTGTCACTTTGAGGACGTCCTTTTTATATTCTTTATTTAAAATAAAATCGGGCATGACTAACCAGGAAGTAGTAATTTGAAGAAAAAAAAAATTTCTTAAGGAAATGTTAGAGGATGCATGGGTTGATGAGTTAACAGGATGCATGGGTTGATGAGTTAACAGGATGCATGGGTTGATGAGTTAACAGGATGCATGGGTTGATGAGTTATCAGGATGCATGGGTTGATGAGTTAACAGGATGCATGGGTTGATGAGTTAACAGGATGCATGGGTTGATGAGTTAACAGGATTAATATGTTACACAATTGAATACTAATATATTGATATTTTGTTTAAGGGGCCACCCATGCATTACGTATGCAATTTGGGGGAGGGGGGTGGTTGTTGATTTTGGACATTTTGCTTAGTGATGTGTGTGGCCTCGGCGGCGTCGCGCCCGAAAGTAGATGTACGTAAAATTATTAACAAATCCTGCAATAATTTATTACCGGTAATTTTCCTGAAATTCAGTCTCGAATATCTTTAATAAAGCCAAACTGGCACCTAAAAAAATTTGCGAAAAAAATATTTTTGAAAAAGGCAATAACTATGACATTATCAACACCACTGTTTCGCAATTATCGTCACACTGTTGCTCAATGTCTTCACAAAAAACTAGCTGGATATCACTATAGTTATATTTAGCTCTAGTACTAGTAGTAGTTTAACCCTCAAATTGTTAGCCTACCCAATTGTTTTATATATGTATATGGACCGTTCATTAGCCACAGGATTTTAATTTTTTCCCCATTTGATGTCATTTACCCCATGTTCGCCGACCTCTATTGCTAAACTGTGGCATACAAATGAAACAGTTGCTTAGTCAGTTCTAACGACTGATACTCTTCCAACTGTCAGTTACGATCTTGTAAAATATCAAAACATTCAAATGACGCTTTCGAACTTAACAAATATAATGTCACCCTGACTTTGCTAATCCAGAGCAGTTCGGAATAAACATTTGTAACCAATAACACCCCCAAAAATAATTTAAAAAAAAAAACAAAATTATTTTAAAAATAATTCACCTTCCTAGTTTTTTCACGGAATGTTGGCACCGTGTGAGATTATTGCCCTTGTGTCAATTTTTTTTCCCCGAGGGGTGGTAATTCTGATTGGTTGTTTCCCTGTCATTATTTTTGAGTAGTCACCTCCCACAAGAGGGGGGGGGGGAATAAAGAAATCAACCAATTTATCGGAGTTCACACGCCACGCAAGAAGCTCGCAAAAAAAAAAAAAATTTCGATCAAATTTCTTTTCAATCAAACTTCCATCGATGAAATTTATTTCAAACAAATTTCCAGATACGATATAAAACAGTTTTCAAAGGTGAGATGCAAGTAAATTTTTGACCATTTAGATACTGTATGTAACATAAAGTCGACGTTACGATTTTCTTTTGATGGAAATCACAGATTTAGTGATGAAACGATTGAGGTAGTAGCCTACAGGTGGTTGGTAAAGCTTAGCAGGGGCCATTTCAGCTAAAATAATAGTGAGCAGTAGCCAAAGTTTAAGAAATAGTACTAAAGACAAAGAGCAGTTCATAAAGTACGTAAGGATTGGGGGGGGGGGGTCTAAGAAAATGTGACAAAAAAGGGGGGAGGGGGGGGGGTAGATCATATGGTTCGGGGGAGGGAGAGGGATGCAGAAGTGAACATTTTTTTTAGAAATTTAAAAATCAGGGAATTGGATATTTTGGCAATTGGGGGGGGGTGGGTCTAAGAAAAGGTGACACAAAAGTGGGGAGGGGTGGGGTTAGATCATATGGTTCGGGTGAGAGAGAGGGATGCAGAGATGAACATTTTTTTTAGAAATTTAAAAATCAGGGAATTGGATATTTTGGCAATTACCAGACTTCCGTTTCTTTTTCATTAATAAACAGAAAAGATGCTTGTAAACTTGAGGGCTCTCTAAAAACCTGGATGTTTTTATATTGATCTACGAAAATGGCTTAAACTAAAAAATAGAAAATAAGAAAGAAAAAAAAATCTACTGGTAATAAGAGAAATTAACAAAGCAAAAATAAAAAAAAAAACAACTAAAGATAGTAAAAACTATGAATCAATGAAATAACAAAGAGAAAAAACAATTTAAAAAAATAATTCTCATGCTATAATTGTTATCACGCCCGGTCCCGAAGCCATTTAATATGTACGGAGCCACTCCGGGTGCGAATAGTCTTTGGTGACCATAGGTACCCGGGTACCTGTAGATGGAGCCATTTTACAATTCTTTAAAAAAAATAAATAAAAAATGTTGTTAGTTATCTTGTTTTATAATTAAAAAAAAACACGATTTATTTCTTTTACCAACTTCTAAAATAATGCAGTCCATATAAGTGCCTGCACGCCCTGCCGGTGCTTAGTGTCACAAAAAAAGTACTGACTACATAATGAACAAAAATACATTGTGATATCTTATTCTTATATTAGAAATTTAAATATTACCAATATTTACTAGAACTAGATTACCGGTGGTACATACTATTTGCTAGATAATTTAGTCTTAGTCAATAGATCTTTTATGTCTGTTTAAAAAAGGTAATTTTGTTTTTACTGTAGGCCTTCTTCATAATTATATTAAGAAGATACTTGCTTCTTTTTTTTTTTTTTAATTGTGAGATCTACAATCGGGTAAGGCAGATGGGCTGAGAGAAGGGGTAGCTCAGGATGTGTTTATAGCCCCAAGAGGATGGTGGCTGAAAAAAGTTTGAGAACCCCTGGGCCTGGACTAGAAGGTGTAATAACTCCTAGGTGTATTTTTTTATATTACTTTAGCCTTAAGAGCATGTGCATTTGGGGGTAGGGGGACTGATGGACGGACGGAATGTTTTGAAAAGCTGGACGGACTTCATATGATACTTTAAAAAAAAAAAATTTTAATCATTATTTCTTAATTTAAGTAAGCCTATTTTCACCAACTAAATGCTTTGCTATCCCAATGGGTTTCCAAAAAGTATTACTTTAAAGTCATTGCTCACACAAATCATTTGGCAGACACACAAGACTTTGACCTTTCTGGCAACCAACTCAATAATCCACAAGGAAAGATGTAGATGAATTCTGATAGCTCAAGCCATCATTTATTGACCGACTTAATAAACACAAAAATTTGTCATAAAATTAATCAGAGTAATTTCCTAACTTGCAGCAAGTTTTACAATTCCAAGTCATGTAAAAAAACATGTCAGCAATTTTTTAAATGTTAACAAACCCCTCAAGTCTGATAGGATATTACTGATGCACTAAACTACTTTTTACTTATGTATGTTTATGTGCATGTTTATTTGTTTATGTATATATCTATATAATATATACACATACACACGAACACAATTTTTGTGCTAAGAATTTGTTAGTAGCATGAAGAGATGCAATGCCTTCTACAACATAAAAGATTTTTAAAAAAAATGAATTTTTAAATGAAACAAACGCTGTTTTATTTATGTTTTAAAACAAGGAGAGGCAGTACTTTGAACAAGAAGCTACATTGGATAATATTCAATAGTTTTATTATTCTAATAAAATGTGTTGCTTCAAAAGAAGCCTTGAAATAAATTGTCTTATGCCATCGTGATTAACAACTTTTGAAAGTTAATCCATGGAAAAATTACTTTCACCGACATAGTGTTGATACCGAAGGGAGTTTATCTTAAATTTAACCATTTTAAAATATCGTAATAAAACATTTGTTTGTAACGTCATTTTTTATCTCTCTCTTTCTTAATTTTTAAGCGAGTTCAAAATAAATATTTTGTCTCTAAAAAAAATATGCTAAGTACAAAGTTTTATCCAATGCCTGCATTTTATTTCATGTTGTTTCATGGCACGTATCAGTTCAGTACTTTCCAAAAACAATGTAACGATAATTGAAAACCTATTTTCTTACATATTCGTATAGGCCTACCCATTTGGAGAATTTTTTATTCTTTTTTTCTTCCTCTCTTCCTCTTTTCCATTCAAAGCTATCAAATATCAAAACAAAGTCAACATAATCCAGTTGCCAAACTAAAAATCTAATGCCGTAATGTATTTGTTGTTTAGTTAAATTCTCCTCTGATGCCCCACAGAAAAAGTTTAGTGAGTCTGTGCACCGCGTCTTCTTTCATAAAGAAAAGTGAACAGTATAAAAGCAGCTGACCCCAAACCGAATTATTTAAAGACTACAGTGTGTAACATGGCACCGAGACACTGAACTATGTTTTTTGTCATCACAACATTGACCTCCTCCTCCAGATGGCGCTTTGGATCTTGTTTGCCAACATGTTTGATGGCCAGCTGCTCAGGGGTCATAGTTTCCTCCTCTTCCAGTGCCTGTAGTAACAGTAAGTATCATTATACTTGTTCAATGATGTGATAAACTTATACAGATTCAAACTGCTGTTATTTTTAAGTAAAGCTTTACTAAATCTTTACTCATTTTATTTTTTACTAAATCTTGCATTTTTTCTACCAACCAAACTAAAGTGATTTCTTTTCTCCTCTTCCAGTGCCTGTAGTAACAGTAAGTATCATTATACTTGTTCAATGATGTGATAAACTTATACAGATTCAAACTGCTATTATTTTTAAGTAAAGCTTTACTAAATCTTGCATTTTTTCTACCAACCAAACTAAAGTGATTTCTTTTCTCTCCCATTTCAGTTAGCAAGAATTTAAGGACAGAGACATATTTTTTCTTTCACGCCAGTGCAAGTTAACTCAATTTTTCATCCCCTGTACAGATTAAATTAAAAAAAATTTCTTGCCAAATTATACCTTATGATAGTTTTTAGCCAGCTCCAGCATATCGCCAACAGTTTTCTCATTGAGGGAACAGTGTTCAGAATAGTCTTGTAGCTGCAGTCCATCCACCCAGCTCTTTTTGTGGAGATTCAATAACATCTGAAATATAAGAAAATTTCACAGTCAGTGTATAGTTAAAGCAACTAATGCCATCAAGTAAGGCTTTTAGACAAGGATATTAAAATAATATGTCTTTCAGAAATCTTCTTCTTCTATATATTAAGGGCCCACGATCAATTTACTGATCATTTTGGCTCCTATTCATGTAGAGGGGATTTGCAATGTTTCTGTGCCTGGTGTTGATGAGGATATTTCACTGGTTGCAAGGGCTACTTTGTGAGGGTATCAAGCACTAGGGGTTGGAAGGCCTTAGGCAATAGATGGAAATGTGACAAGTGTTGTTGCCTCAACTGGTCCTTTTGAAAGCTTGTTCCAGTCCCTGATTGTCTTTGGCAGGAATGAGCAGTTTCTATACTGGCTTCTTGCTGGTATGAGCCAGAATTGCCTGTCATGGCCTCGTCGCTGTCTATGGGGGAGAGGGACGAGTTTCTGTTTAATGTTGGAGCAGTGGACCAGCTCATTATTTATCTTATCCGGAAGCTGATATTGTTCATTTTTCAAAGACAGACGAAAAGTAAACTATATAGTATGTGATAGATCCACTGTTCATATACAGTAGAACATGGATTATCCAAAATGCCGGTTAGTTGGACCGCCCTTATCTTTTAAAATTATTATTTTCATATGCAATGCGCTTGACATGGAGCTATTAGCATACAAACACCGGAAAACAATGCCGACCCATGTCACACAATCCAGGTAGAATCTAGACAACATATTGTACATGCATTGAGGGGCATTGACCAGAGGGGTATAATGCAATCTACAAACTTGTTATTAATATATTTAATAATAATAAACAAAGAGACCTCAGATTTTATTCTAAGTCCCAGTCATCTCTTTTTGGAAACGACCTCTTTTTGCTTAAAAAAAAAAAAATCCAGTTCTAATGGGTTTCAAGACACCAATAAGCCAACCTCATTACATTGCCAGAAAAAGGAGACTTTCTATTCTATGCATCAAAGAACCTTCCTGCTGGAGAGTCGGGTTATCTGAACCACCCCCTGGTCCCCATTGGTTCGGATAATTCACTCTCTACTGCTATCTGTTTTGGAAATCAAGTTATAATTACCTTTTGTTCCAATTCATTCTTTCTGTAGTTGATAGCAATGGAATAATAATGTCGATTCAAACCATGAATGAGTGCCTATGGATAAAGTTAATAACTTTTTTTGAGAAAAAAAATCAAGTAAACAAAAACATAAATTAATATAAACATGCATTCAATGCTCCAAATGTATGTTCTATCACATAAATAAACAGTTTAACAATCAAAAAGCATCTGGTTTTATAATAAACTATTTATCAGCTTATTTTCTTGGGTCTTTCTTTAACTTTTCAACCCCATAACTGCCAAACCAGGCCGGTGCTGATTCAGCCCCCAAGATGACCTGATCTGGTCACTCAACACTCTGTTTACACGCTGCTATGTGGAAAACAGAAATCTGGCCATTCAAAGGAAAATCTCGCTAGAAATGAGACCAAGAGATTACTGTTGTTTTTTTATTTTTATTAATTGGGTGAGTAGTTTTCATTATTTTAAAAGGTGATTTTTTATCTTAGCGATTTAATGTTATGATAATTAGTAGTCAAGTACTTCGTCAAAAATTGACTTTTAAGAATTTACACAACAAAAGCATTGGGAAATAATGTTACACGAAATATAAAGTAACCCTTTATGAATGCAAATCAATTTATTTCATATAAATATACTGTTAAATAGATTTGTTAAAATTTTTTTTTCTAAACCTTTATACAGTAAGGGTGGAGCTCTTCCCATTGGCTGGGGTTTCAAATGATAACATTTATGAGTGCCCAGAATTGAATGGGTTAAGAATATTGGAGCAAAAAAAATATCTTGAAGAAAAAAATAAAACAGTATTTCCCCCACATAGATAATACATGAATGGATTAGTTTTCTGTGCAATTTGTTAACTAATGTTGAATAATTAAAAAAGAGACATGCATGTAAAAATAAATATACATACCTGAATAGAAGGTTTGTTGAGATGACCCAAATTAGATGTTGTCTGTCTAGGTTCCTGACCAAGAACCATCATGTTGGGGTTGATAAGACGGAAGGCATCTATGACAACCTATGACAAGTTAAGTTGAACTAGATGACCTGATTTATATTTTTTACTGTTACTTTTGAAAAAAACAGTCACAAAATAAAAATAATTTATCAATACAACTTCACCACACGTTGACCTAACGATTGTGAATCAACTGCTTTTTGATAAGTATTTGTACCTTTCCTTTAACACTTTGTATGGGATCCACTACAACAGCTACGGCCCTCTCAGACAATGCTTCAAAACTCTGTTGTGTGTTTATATCTACACCAGACAGCCAGCAGCCAAAGCCGGGGTGAGAGTGATACCAACCAACTACCATCTCAGGCCTGAAACAATTGGTTATTTAAATAAGTTTTTATTTAAAAGTCTCGCCTATTTCATAAAGAACTTAAATTGTGGTGACATAATTTTTAAAATTGGGTTTGCAACATTTATAACTTAAATAAATAAATATATTTTTTCAAAAAGGAAAAATATTCGTTGTACTTAACATAACAACTAAGGTATCTGAATGCTAGGTAACACTGGTATATTAATCATGAAAATAAAAAAAGTAAGGACAAACAAAAGTACAATCACTACTTAAAAATAACAAGTGCAGTTTGATGTAGCAAGAAATTGCACATAAAAATGATATTCAAAGTTTTAGGGTCATTCAGATTTTAAAAAAAGGAATTAAAATGAGAGTGCAATCATAATACTTATTTGTTGTTTTTTTTAAATTTCAATGTTGAGACTGATAACTTTTTTTTTTAAACGATACATTGCAGCCATGAACATCACAACTCTAATCTGAAAGGGATAAATTTCTGTGTTTTGGTAGCTAATATGAATTCATTCATGAATAGCTGAAGTGCCAAATATTATTTAAAATGATCTCACCTTCCAGTCTGACGTAGCATATCTAACATTTTAGCTTGAAAAACAGGATCAACAGCTTCTACACTTACACCCTTGGAAAAAAAAAACAAAGTATAATTCAAACTTAAATATCTTTGCAATAAAAACAGTGTTAAACAAAAGTATAAAATCTACTTTATTTATCTTAGTGACAAACTAAACATAAAGATTCTTATACTCTAAACGATAATTTCATAGTGTTACAAGTGATGTAGCAAAAAACTTTTTTTGAAAACTATAAAACTTGACGTGGTGTTCACTTCCCATGATTCCAAATTTTTGGATACTGGTAATTGAGAATGGTAGTACAAAATGAAATCGTAACTCACAGTTCCAGATTGAGGCATGGCAAAAACGTCAATGACACGGACTGTGTAATCATCAACAAACTCTCCCAACATTAAGCCCATCACTTCCATAGGGACGCCTGCACGCCCATGCTTTAACATCTTTGAATAATAAAAAAAAAAAAATGTATTATTTAAAATCTCCATTTTTCTAATTATTTATGAAACCAAAAACAAATGGTAATGTTGCATTGTAAACATTAACAATTTTATTTAGGATTTTTGTAAAAAGAAGGGAATTCAATTTTTTTTTTAAATATAAAAAAGGGCATTTTTACAAACCTTAAGCAAAGCAAGTGATGAAATGTACACTTGTTCTGCTGTATCAACAACAGGTGCATCTGTTGGTGGGCTTCCCTGAAATGAGAAAATCACAGGATGTTACTTGATAAAAACATTAGCTCTTTCTAAACTAAATAAAAAAATAATAAATCATTATTTTGAAAATGCTTCAAAATATCCAAAATAAAAGTTATTAATAAATTGTACACCATTTTAAATGAAGTATGTTTTATTTAAACTTCCTTTAATAATTATACATTCTGAAATTCCAATATTAAAAAAATTGCCAGCATAAATTCCTTCTTTAAGCGGAAAATGTTCAAATTAATAAATTAATTTAAAAACAATTTATAATGACTTCTAAATCATCAGTTCATGAATTTTTGACAAAATGAGAGGAAAAAAAAAAAGAAATTAAAAATCTTTTGAACTAGATATTTTAAAGTATATACTCAATATTGCTTATATGAAACCCAGTTGATAAAGTCATAATATAAAGCAAGACAAAATGTTAAAAAATTAGCATACCTGGCCCAATCCTTGGACTCTGCCACCTAAGCTGAGTAGTCTCTCCATTTAAGCTTATGATGAAAAGGCAGAATAAAATTTTTAAAATGCACAAAAAAACATTCGTGAGCAATAAGTTCATCAATTGGAATGATTAATTAAGCGAATTTACTTTTGTTTGTCTTTAAACTGATGCTCTAACTTTTCTATCTCCACACAACTTACTTGCATGGGATAGTCATAATTAGAATCTAATTTGGCCCACTTTTATTTAATAAGTAGTATCTGTGGGTTCAACCTAAAACTGCGCATAAAATTAAAATTTGGAAAATAACTTTATCTCATCTTAAGATTTCCATATTTCAATTTTTGACGGATCCTTAATTTTCCTATTAGTTAGTTAGGGCATAAATCATATGCTTATACTTATGAAAATACTTGGAAACAAGTTGGCCTTTAGATTTGGAAAAATTTATAATAACTTTTATAATGCAATTGATAAATATATTGCATTTTTTAAAACATTCCATCTTAAACATTACCACGAACTGGTGCAGCTTGAGTGTTGGCACCTTAGGACAAGATTCAATTTTAGGCTGTTTCAGATTTAGCCGCCCACGTTGACTTTGTTAAGGTTAGGCATAGGGATCGATTTAGGGTTCGGGTTTGGCTTAGGGATAGATTTAGGGTTCGGGTTAGGCATAGGGATAGATTTAGGGTTCGGGTTAGGCATAGGGATAGATTTAGGGTTCGGGTTAGGCATAGGGATCGATTTAGGGTTCAGGTTAGGCATAGGGATCGATTTAAGACGTAAAAGTGCGCGCATGGAAATAAACGTGGGCCACTTTCTCTGAATTTACCCAATTTTACACCTCCCTCAACTCTGAAACCCGCTTTTCACATCAATAAAATACCATTAAAGCCCATTTTGGCACCTCCAGCTAGTCTGGCATCAATGGATAACTGTCCCCCTCCATATTGCACCCTCTGACTGCAAAACAACTATTATAGTATTAGTACCTCTACACAGTGTCTGAGTGTGAAAGGGGAACTGGACACTTTGTGTTTTGAAACTGGCCTAATACTCAAAACACTAGTAGACAAGTAACACTAGACTCAGTCATATACTTGTCTTCAGTCAGTAGGTTACATTAAAGAGTTTATAATTTACAAGGGCTTTGCCAGGTTGCTTTTTTTACACTAGGTCCGGATATTGTTAGACAATACCCAGTGGGTCCAAGAGTAAAAAAAAAAAAATGTAACCTTTCATTTTCTATAATATGCAATGAAATCTAGTGCCCTATGAAGTAGTGAGAATGCATTGCCGTTGTCTTGTCATCTGTTTGTGTCAAGAAATAACCCACGAAAGGAACTGACAGCAGCCGGATCCCAGAATAGAGGTGATGTTGTATGCTCGCTGTTTGGCAGAGGAACACAAATAATAAAAACGCTGAATAATAGTCGTCTCCCCTGCCTAAAGAATGTTTTTTTAACCTGATTTCACATGACACTAGTGACAGAATTTTTTTTCACACAATACTATTAATAAAAAACGTGGAAGTGGGGGCAGGGCAGTTCCGAAAAAGAAGCAGGACACACCAGAAGCTACCGCAAAATCAAAATGTATTTAAATTAATAAGAGATAGTCTAGACCAGTGTTTCTCAACCTTTCAAATGCAGCGACCCTTTAATAGAGCTCCTTATGTTGTGGTGACCCCCAGCCACAAATTATTTTCGTTTCTACTTCATAATTGTAAGCATATGTGTTTTCAGTAGGCCTTAGGCGACCCCTGGAAAGGGGTCGTGCGACCCCCAGGTTGAGAACCCCTGGTCTAGACTCTGTAACTGTAGGCGTAGGCCTAATTGCCTATCTTTTTAACTCATCGGTCACCGTTCTCATGTATGAGTTTTAAACAAAAAGGTTTTTAGAAGTACCGGTAGACATGAAGTACCGTCAACTTAGTCTTTGACATAAGCGGCTTTTACTTTATAATTTTAGCATTAGCAGTTTTGTTTTGGGCGAGGAAGACGAAGATCTAATGAGACTCTAAATAATAAATACTCTAATTCTAACAACTTCTCTAAGTCTAATACTAATAATTAATATAATAGTTCCGATAAGGTCGATGGTTTCTTCTAATGTACAGAAATATAATTCAGAATATATAAAACCCAAATATTTTGGAATTAAATAATTTTATTAAATATTTAGGACTAATTATCTGAAAGTTTCATTTTAATTTAATACGCACAATTTATTAGTCTTTCCCTGTTAGTATGGTTGAAAAATACTGAATCACCGGAAGACGCTAGAGTGAGTAAGTCATTAGTAACTTAATTTACAAAAGAGTTGTATTTAAAATCGCAATGATTGGATTTATTCGTCTACGCCTCAAATAATGTTTATTTATAAACGAAACAACGATTGTTTAAAGTTAAAGATGTAATACTTCATTCACTCTAATAATCAGTTCACACTATCACATTTTTCGTCCAATTTTAGTATGTTCGCGCTATTTTGTGTGTGATGTCTTTTTTTGTGGACAAAAGTGAAAATCAGATTGAGATAAATCATAAAATTAAAATACTAATTTGTTTAGATGATAGATCAGATGCCATCTGTCTGAGTCTGCCATGGCGCCCCCAATGGCCATCAATATCATTCAAACGTGTATGCTCCATTGGGGGTCATTGGTAGTTGACAGAAATTGATAACGGCCTGGCCCTGGCTCCACTGGGAGTTTATCAGATGAGATAGAGAAAGTCCTGCTAGTTCTGTTTCTTTCTCATAATAGTCATAGCTCATAACTTTTCAAAAATAACTTCAAATTCCTATTTAAATCAGTTAATAAATTATATTGATAATTTTTTTCTTATTAGTCAAATTTTAGGTAACTCCGATATAGCGTAGTTAATTAAAATAGACTCTAAACAGCTTTAATAAAATACACCCAAAACAGCTATAATAACATAAAATACACCCAACAAAGCTGTAGCTAAAACAGTTTTAAGTTTATTTAAAGCGCCATTCTACTCTGAACCACAACAGACTGTCTAATCACAGATAGTTTTAGACAAGCGTAATCAGGAAGTTCGGAAACATGCCTGGGCACCGAAACTGGTTACTATAGGTAAATTCTTGCAGATATGACGGAAACAATGCACGACTAGTTCCAAATTGTCTTTTCAACTTCCGCTTAGCTCTCATCTCATCCACATGTTTTCAATGTGCTGGGTGCCGATCCCTATTCCGTTTCAAAATTTCACCATTAGGATCCCAACCCCATTGAAATCCAGATTGAGATCCCGATTGGGATTCCGACCACACTGGGATCCCAACTCCATTGGGAACCCTTTTCCAAATTGAATACCATATCACAGTAGGATTCCGACCTAATTCCAATCCATGGGGGTTCCCGATTTTGTTAGATCCCGATCCCAATGGGATCCCGTTACTGGTGGGTTCCTGATCCTATTGGGATCCCTTTTCCCAGTTGGATTCCGCTTTCTGTTGCAAGCCTGTACAGAACCTCACATCTTGCCAGGGACACGCATCGTTTCCGATGGCTGGGCTACATACGCACACGTAGATCAAACCGGACACGGAATATACGAGCATTCTTTTGTTGTTCACGAACGTAATTTCGTGGATCCTGATGACAGTGAAGTGCATACCCAGCATATTGAAAACATGTGGATGAGATGAGAGCTAAGCGGAAGTTGAGAAGACAATTTGGAACTAGTCGTGCATTTTTCCTTCATATCTGCAAGAATTTGCCTATTGTAACCAGTTTCGGCGCACAGGCCTATTTCCGAACTTCCTGATTACGCTTGTCTTGTCGAAAACTATCCGAGATTAGACAGTCTGTTGTGGTTCAGAGTAGAATGGCGCTTTAAATAAACTTAAAACTGTTTTCACTACAGCATTTTTGGGTGTATTTTATGTTACTAGAGCTGCTTTGGGTCTATTTTATTTCATTACAGCTGTTTTTGGGTCTATTTTAATTACCCCGCTATATCGGAGTTTTACCAAATTTTATTTATGAATCTGAATGGGCAGAAGAGCTTTACTGAAGAAAGTTTACTATATTTGAACAATGTGACAATATCCTTCAGAAACGTGTAAGCTGTTTATCTATTATTCTAATTCTATCTTAAGTCAGGTGTGCCAATTTAAAATCTGTAATATATTTAAAGTCAAGTGCTTCTATATTCTAATTTTACAAAATTAGTAAAATAGTGGTTTATAATTATAATATTACTCTAACAATACAATACTGATACTAAGATTTTATGTTTTCTGTGGAAAATATTAAAAAGGATACCTAAGGGGGCTCCACAGAAATACAATTTAATAATTGACCCATAGTAAATTTAATCATGAAAATAGTTGAATTCTTTAATTAAAGAAAGTAAGTCGACATTCATATGTTATGCTAGAATGAGGGAGGAGTTGATTTTGGAGTTTTTAATTTCTAATTGTTACTTGTAATCAGAGGTTTGGAATCAGAGTCTTAAGCTGGTAAAATTTCTTACTGACTGATCCTTGCTCAAATTTAAAAAAATTAAGGGATAAGAAATAAAAATGCTAAAAGTATAACTTGAACTTTTTAATTTTAAATTTAATTTATTAAAATTGATGTCCTATTATTCTACAGTCTACAGCTACCACTCTTCTACAACTATGTTACCACACTGGCCCCACCATTCCATCAGTTATGTTGCCCCAGTCAACTACATCTTTGTTGCTCTTCAACTCTTTTATCTGTTGTTATGTATTAAGATTTCACAAAATATTTAATGATGCCATTCTACAGCCTTCATCAAAGTTGGTTTTTCTTTCTGGTCTGAGACAAGACTTAACTTTCACTGGAGAAGACTAAACTTTCGCTGGAGAGATCAAAGATGGTGAAGGTGGAGAGCAGCTCCCTCATATTAGAGAATGAACAGCAACAACAGTGGTACGAGAAATGTCTTGATGAGATAGACAATCAGGTGGTCCAGGCCTTGTTAGCTCACAAGGTAGCTATCTTAAAAAATGGGGGTTTCTGTACCTCATATGTAGCTCTACTTTTCATTTTAAGTTTAATACATTCAATAAAATATATAATCTATTTATTGCTTATAATATCAATATATAATTTTTCATTAAATATTCAATTTTAATTTTTCATTTAATAGATATTATTATTATTTTTTTAAGGTGGTTTTATATAGCCCAGTACCCCAGCCTAGGGCTAGGCTCACTGCGCTTCACATAAAAATTAGCAATTACAGAAAATTGTACATTTAAAATTAAATTTAAAGCAACAATTGGTAAAAAGCTTAACCTCACCCAATCAAATACCATCTACCCCTGTCCAGCAGCACCGAGCGTTGTTTATCAGTTGGGGGGGGGGGGGGGGGGTGAGAATGAGTCGGTATAGTAGAGTTTGAAGAGATGGGTCTTGAGGGCAGTTTTGAAGGTTGGGATGGTCGGTGTATTGCAGATGTGTAATGGGAGAGAATTCCATTGCTTGGGGGCACAGAAAGAGAAAGATTATTCACCATATGTTTTAGTGCATGTTCTGGGACAGAAAGAATATGCTAGTCTGCGGAGGAATGAAGCTTTCGAAGGGCTGAATAGGCAAAAAGAAGTTCAGTGAGATAGGAAGGGTAGGAACCAGAGAAAAATTTGTGACAGAGAACAGACAGCTTGTATAAAACTTAATAAGCACTGTACTTTTTTTATTCAAGATATGATTGACATTTCATGACTACATATTTAAGGAAATGTATTTAAGCCATTCTTGCCTAATTTGCCCTCCTGCATAAGCAATGGGGCATAACTCAATTTTAAATGTAAATGTTATTTTAAAAAAAGAAAGAAACTATAAATTAAGCTATGTCATTGTTACTGTATTTAAATTTTTATTAAATATGAAAATCAGGATAACAAATAAGATCATTAAGAGAAATCCTTTCAATTATAAAATCTGAAGCTGACTATCACATATTGAACACAAACATGCATGCTGTATTGTGCACTTTTAGCTGTCTAGTGCACTTTTGGGGAATTTTATTTTCAAACTATTGAATGAGGATTACACTTCTACTTCAGCTTCTTCGACTCTTCTTTGCATACATGGAGAGATTGTATTTGAACTATTTGCCAATGCCAAGACTTATTTTTGTCTTTCTTGTTTTAATTTAAAATATTTTAATTGTTGTCAAAAATATGTTTATCTTTTTATTTTGTTCTCATAGTTAATACAAGAAGAAGCTATGCTTGCAAGTCAGGCCTATATGTATAGATTGCTTACATATCTGAAGTGGACTCTGGTCTGAAGTGGACTCTTGTCAGAAGTATACTCTAATCTTGATAATGGACCAGGATATACCATGTTAGTTCATCTTAAACTTTTAATATATTTAAATAGAAAAGGTTATATATATTTATATATGTTCTAGATTCAACTATAGAATAAACTTTAAGGCCTGATTTTGGGTTAGCGGTAAGGCCGACGATGTGTTCCACGGTATCTAAGTCACGGAGGTTCCCCTAGGTCTACTTGCGTCTACAGTGCTGTCTATACTAAAAAGATTTCGATGTTTGTATTCACGTAATGAAAGTTTTTGTTTTCTTATTTTATATTTTTTTAAATTGGTGGGTTTTTTTTAAGGGGGGGGGGGGGGGGGTCAAAAGGCCCCACCCCAGTCCCTAGAAGATCATTCCAAATTCAATTTAAGCAGTAGTCTCCCTTTTGTTACCGAAGTTTCAACATACGGGTATTTTAATTTCAACTAATCAAAATACAGCAATTTTTGCGCACCTCTGTTTTTTTTACACCGGTGTTGGGTCTTGGGGTATCAGCAAGGGCTAGCAAGGATGTGTATATTTTTTCCTTTCTTTTGAAACGTGTAAGTTGAATTTTAATACAAATTAATGGAAAATTTCATTTTAATATACTTCATATCAACCACTTCGTTTATGATGCAAGTAATGCTAAAAAAAGAACAGGAATTTTATAACACACATCGTTCGGTTCCTACAATGAATAAGTCTATTCACCCCAAGTCCAGTGTTGGGATTCCACAAAGTGACGTCACTGCGCTTAGGTTGAGAAAACTCTTTGCAAAACCCATACGGTTAACCCAAAATTTACTAACTTTAAGAGTACCGGTACAAGCTACCCAAATGGGGTGACCCAGCACCAGCCACTGTTAGATCCAAGAATGTATCAACCAGCACTAACCATTGTTATCAACAGATAAAATAACTCACCAGCTGATGTTTAAAGTGAATATAAATCTTTAATTAAAATACATTATTTACACTTTAAAAAGAAACCAACAAATTTCAAGTGTGGGAAAAAAAAAAAGTTATACATTAAGGCTCTATCCACATTTTTTCATGCAGACTTCCATCTTAAATTGTTTGCTGTGCTACTTATAGAATTTCATAATAGTAAAATAAATAATACAAAATTAAGTTATAAACAGGCTAAACATATGTTACTGTATTGAATAATATGATCTAAAATATAATTTTTTTAAAGCCTGGAGCGTGTCAAAATCAGAAAGACCAAGTATCTGATCTTTGGAGGGACTGAATGGATTCTGAGGGACTAAGTACATGATCATTGGAGGGACTGACTGGATTCTGAGGGACTAAGTACATGATCATTGGAGGGACTGACTGGATTCTGAGGGACTAAGTACATGATCATTGGAGGGACTCATTGGGTTCTCAGGGACCAGTACATCTTGGAGTCAAGATTAGGAGCTCATTTAAACCAAATATTTCATTCATGACATTTGAAAGTGATATATATATATTTAGGTATGATTACTGCACTAATTCAGTGGTCAGGACACCCAGGGGGGCGTGTAAAAAAAAGCAACAACAGAAATTTGAGTGGTTTTTAAAATGTTATTCTTTATCTTATATGTAACAGTAACACCTTTTCATTGAAATTGAAAAATGAATGGAAGGCTGAAACAACTTTACAAATGTAATCAAGGGGTTGTTGCGATAAAAAGGTTGAGAACCTCCGCACTAATTAATAATGTATGAAACTACTGGAATGTTTTAAAAATTGTAATCCTCTTATGCAAATCACATCACTTTTCATAACTGTGGAGCAAGTATGCCATCTGTAAAATCTATCCGCCCTTTAGTCTGATAAGATGATTATAATGACTTGAGTGACACTCTTACACTGGTCAAGGATTGCTACTCTAGTCGATTGACAGCCTTTTAGGAAGCTTTAAACAGGGTCAGTTTTTTTTTTTTTCCACAGTTACCTCTCTTTTTATATTGTACCACCTCTTTTTGGGTCTTCATAGATTTGTGTTCCATTTTCTGTCCATCTTAGGGCTGTCCTGGGATATGTTTATGTTCTGACCATCAAATAGATGTCCTGGGATATGTTCCATGTTCTGTCCATCTTATTACTTCCCTGGGATATGTTCCAAGTTCTGTATATCTTAGTGTTGTCCTAGGAAGTGAGCTTGCTGGTATTCTATGGATATATCAGCTTTTAATTTTTACCACATTGGTTGTTACTCTTGACTGGGAATTCAGTTCTTCAATGCATTGTCTTTGGTCAGATATGTTCTATGTGAGCTTCGTAGGCATTTGGTCAGTTCTAGCTTTCATTTTAATGTGCTAGTGGCGTGCCAGCTTAGAGGAGGGTCAAGATATTGTCACTGTCACAATTGTCACCTATTGTGACTTCACTTTCTAGGTTCCGGTACTTAAATTCTGTAACATCTTTGAGGGGTTGTTGTTCAGTGATTGTGTTCTCCAATTGTATTTATTTCCTTATGACCTGTATTTTCCTGCTTTTTTCTTTCATCCTGTATGGTCATAAAAAACGCACTCTGTTATAGCAGTTTTAGCTATTCTACATGCATAGTCATAAAAACATGACCTATAAATATAAACTGTGTTTGAAATATTAAACCCAATAAAATCAAAGCATACGAGGCAAACTATCCAAAAGGCGGATTAAAAATAAATTCAAACTTTTCATGGATTCCCACCAGTGGATTAGGGGTGTGGGTGGACACTTGCTTTGTCTTGACCACGTGCATTGTGTTGTTGACTTGTATTGTACACTTGCATTTTGTTGTACACATGCATTTTGAAACCTCAATCTTTGAGGGAAACTGAAAATGATAAAAAGTCATTTAAGGAAAATTTAAAGACTTTTTCATTCAATAGATTTTAGGAAATTGGAGTGCTGTGAGCGTGCTAAAAATAGCATGGACGCAAGTGCTATAAAAGTATTCGATCATCATCACCAACATCGTGTTGTCCGCTTGCCTTGTATTGTCCGCTGCATTTTTATTCACAGGAATCGGTTTACAGAATAATGTTGTTTTATGATTAAAATGTGCAGAAAAAAGTGAATAGAAGGCAAACTCATTTTCTCTTACTTACTATTCAATACATTTATGTGTGTATAATACATTTCTAAGTAGAAAGAAATATCAAAATATGTATTTTTGCAATTGATGGTTTCATATTTTTCTAAATAGTTTTAAATTGTTAGCTCAGGTCCATGTGGCAAAAATAATTTCATGTGTATTTACCAAGTTAACATGTTTGATTGTATGTGATTTATTACATTTAACATGTTTGATTGTATGTGATTTATTACATTTAACATGTTTGATTGTATGTGATTTATTACATTTAACATGTTTGATTGTATGATTTATTTCATTTAACATGTTTGATTGTATGTGATTTCTATCATTTAGAATGTAGGTGTGTAACTTAGTCAAGTGTAACTGTACACATAATTTTTTTGTTTATTTGTATTGATTGTGGTCAGTGATATAAAAGAAAACTCCAAAACGAAATCCATATTTTCTAATGGGCCACCAATAATGCCACTAGTGCATGCTCACTCTGACGTGCTCATATTATGTGTTTATTTTATTCCCTGCTTGGTCACACTCCAGTTTCTTTGTGTTGTGTTCAATTTCTCATCTCATCTAGTCCTATTGTATTGTATATATTTTAATTGTTCCTTAATTTAGTACTGGTATTTAGTAAAGTTGAAATGTGTTCTTGCTTTGACACACTCTTTTTCTTCTAGCAGCCATTGACTAAGACAACCATGGTTCTCCAGCAGGCATTACATGGGACTTTTGGGTTTGTGTTCATTGATGATTAATTTGAGATGAATGCAGGGTAAGCTAATCTCATCACTATGCAGGGGAAATAATGAGGATACTGTTTTATACCATTTAATCATTTATCTTATTATTTTTAAATTGTACAATGGAAACTAATAAACTTGTTTAAAAAAAACAACATATTTGCTTTGTTCTAAGGGTGTATAATGTGGATATGGGAATGAGTTGCTTCCCCTTTTTTTAAAATATGGGTGGGGTTGTCTCCCCTTTTCATCTTCATCGGTTGCTTTGATGGTGTCTTGCTGTTCTTGCTCTGGGGGGTCTTCTTCCCCCCTGGGTCGCATTGGTGCGTTTTTTGAAAGTGTGATGGTATTCGGGCCTAGTTTTTTTTGTTGGCCGCCTCATACTTACCTCCCCGACCTACCAACCCCCGGAATCATTTGGGTTATGATTAAACATAGACAATTGTGATAGGTGTTTGCAAATTTACATATACCAACTTGAACTGCTATTTTAAAATATGCAATAGCATATTTATGGGATATTAATTATCTATTGTCGTTCTAAACCTGTATCTGGTTATTAAAATATAATCAGAATATGTTAATTGCATATGACTCTCTAGTATATGTGCTTATAAAGTATATTAATTAAACAGTTGTGTTATCTTTCTTTTTCCACGCCTTTTTTATTTCCCTTGGTTTTCGTCGTCACAAAGTTGCAATGCTCTGATATCCAATAAAGTCGTTAATTTAGAACGAAAACCTTTCATGGCATGAACTTGGTCTTAGTCACGACAACCGATACAACCCGCTAAGCTTCACTAACCCTCTAACCTAGGTTAAAACGAACAATTACTGGAAATATTATTTTACTATTTAATTGATAATTACAATTTAGTGGTCACAAAAGTCCATCATTTCACTTTAAAAGTAACGAAACTGTGGGAATTCGCCTTTTTTATTACGGTACAAGGCTGTCATGTAATTTTGAGGGTAAAGCTTAAGATTGCTACGCTTACGGTCTAAGGGAAGCTACCATGTATTTGTTTTAAAATTATTAAGATAGCAAGAGTTATTCACCATTTATTTGTTGTGTCATATTTTATAGTTAAATATTTCTGTGCATGGTAATTTCCCTTTGACCGTAAAAATAATTTCCTGAAAATTAGTTTTTCTTCGGTTATCGCACTTTGACCATACTTTTTAAAAAATAATAATAAAATATGAATTTATAGATATTAAATGAACCTAATTTAAATCAATGGTAAGGGACGCAAATTTACAATTATAATTTAATTACGCCCTTTTAAAAATTGTATTTAAAATTGGGACAATTTATGGCAATTATATCTTTAGTTGTTCTTTGAATACTTGATAAATGAATAGTTTAAACTTTAAATCTTATAAGGATTGGACTAACAAATGACACACACACATTTTAAGTAGCAACATTAATTATAAGGATAATTATAAGGATAATTATATAATAATAATTTATTAAAACTTTATTGTTATTCATCAAAGCACTTGTACAAAATGTTATTTGATATTTTTCACATTTGTTCAATGATAGCTAATATTAGTTGCTCAACTGTACTTAACAGTAATATTTCAAAAAGTAAACTTAGTTTATGCAGTTTATCTCCTTATCCCTGATCTCAAACAAGATGTTAATTTTCATAGCTGGACTTAGCAGCAGAAATAAGCTTCACAAACTCCTTACAGCATTAAAAACTTGACATTAATGAACGAGGTCCCAAAAACAGATTTTTATGAAGTTGATTATGTCTCACAATAAAAATGTATTATCACTGACTTTAGCAATCATAAAATATTGTTATAGAACCACTGTTAAATATATATGTATATATTTTGAAGAGTTTTCCCATAAATACTGCAATACTGGGGTAATCCCTCTTAAAAGTCAGCTCCTGCAGGTGTCTTAGCCCTCTTTCATTTGTTCTTATGACCGCCCTGACCTTGGCTGAAAACCAAGCGAGATATCATGGTCATCTCATGCATTTGGTAACCCGGCAGGATAAGAACAGACACTATATCCTGATCTTAGCCAAAAAGCTATCAGATTTTTTTCTGGGCTTATTCAGCAAACTGCTCAGTATTTTTTTCCTGGTTGAGGCTGGGAAGGATCTTAATATCTTTATAAATATATTTATACTGGTATATAAAAGTAGCTTTACAGCTTGTTAATAATTATCCAACCAAATGTTCCTTTTTTTTCTTTTCTACTTTTCTTAATGTTGACTCAAACACACTACTTTGGTTTATTTATAAATGGAGAGTTGAAAGTTGTAGAATCAGACCTGTTTACTCTTACGATTTTGGCGTACAATGTACGATTTTAAGGTGTATACATGTTTATACTGTAGGTTTATTATTTTACAATTAAGATAATGTTTTAAACGATTTTGTGATGATACTGTACGATTTGAAGAGTTTGAGGGTAAACAGGTCTGTAGAATGCACACAAGTCCTATTCAAAAAATGAAATAATTAAAATTAGTATAAAATAAAACAGTTAATGAAATGAATGAAAAAAAACTCTTAGCCTTATTTTTCCATATGGCCGACAAAGTTTTGATTGTTAAAAATTCCAACATATCAAAAATATTTAGAAAAGAACAAAGTACCGGTAAATAAAAACAATCAAAACAAATGGATTAGTAATCAAATTATTTTATTATAACATTCATGTCAATCATTCACGAGAAACATTGGGAAAACGCTTATAATCATGGATGGCAATTATTATACATACCAGTAGAACAAATGATTAAATAAAATTAAAACCTCTCATCTAATGAAAACTGTATTGGCTGCCTATATACATTTGTTTAATTTAGGCTTAATTTTTCTTAAAATCACAATCCTTTATATGGATATACAGAAATTTTGTGAAAATATGGTATGGTAAAAATTTAATTTGAAAGTATATTTACAACATAAAAAAGATATTATATTATATGATGTTGTACCTATTTATGTCTTAATATTGAGTGGAACAACATCTTGAATTTTCTTTTTGCACATTCTTTACAACAAGTAGATTTGATTTTTCTCAAATCTTTTACTACATAAAACCGACCTGTAAATCAGGAGTTACTGAACCGGTTTAGTAAAATATGACATTTGTGTTATTGAATAAATTGTATAATATATTATCAGGCTGTTTACTTGAGATTTGTGCTCATAAACTAAAAAGAAGCCGGGAGATGAGAAAATATTCCACACAGCACAGCAGTGAGTTAAATTGACGTCATTTTGAAGGTTTTTTTCAGATGCTCTCAAACCTAGAAGAACAGGGAGAAAACCAGACATTAAGATGACACACTTTATATTAAATATTTAGAGTTTCAATAATGTTTTTTAAAAATTTTAAACATTAAATAAAAATTTTCTAAATGTCCATATTTCTTCAAAACTTAATAACTTAAATTAAATATAACGTTTCCATTTAGTATTTTGTTTAAATTAAAACAAGATTAAAAAATTTGTTATTATCAAAACTTACTTAACATCACCCATTCTTGTCCATCACCAAGCCAAGGACCCACTTCAGATCGACCGCATTTTACGGATAATAAGATGCACTTTTTTCTTCGAAAAATTGCGTCCATAATTTAGGCGCGACTTATAGTCAAAACTAATATAAAGATGGTAAAAATTTTATAAAAAAAAAAAATTGCTTTAAAATTATGGTGCGTCTTATAGTCCGTAAAATACAGTAGACATCTGCTGACTAGGCCAAGAACCCACTTCAGATATAGATTGCTGATGACCAGGCCAAGGGCTCACTTCAGGCACAGATATCTGCCAGCATGTAGCATTCCATTGCCTTCTAGGAATAGCTGTTAGAAGAAAAAAAGAACAGATTTATTTTTAAAATGTGTTTATTGAAAATAGATTCTATATTTAAAAATTTGTTAAAATTTTTGGTCAAGCTAATTGGCAGTTATTGTGATTGCTTTCTTACCAATAAATAAGAAAAATTGATGTTCTAATATTGTCCCAATAATTTGTTACAAACAATTGTTCCCATAAAGTTGAGTTAATGTTTTGGCCAAATAGATAATTCATTTTTATTTAATTAAATTTTTTACAACAAATATTAGATAAAAAAAACACCTTTTCTCAAATCCCATAATCAGAAATATAAAATTTAAAATAATGAAAATAATAAATTAACATAATAACAATTTTAAATACTTTTTGAAATCCCAAGAGTCATACTTACAATTTTCTAAAACTTCTTCATTGCAGTATCAAAAAATAAAAAGTTGATAATCCTTGTGTTGGCAAAATGTAGCCACCCCAAAATATACCAATTACTAGCTAACCCAACCAATCAAAACCTGGCATGCTTCAATGGTGAATAAAAAATAAAATCATCCGTACCACTTACCTTGACATGATAGTTAACTTGAAATAATGGTTAACTTGACTTGATGGTTAACTTGACTTGATGGTTAACTTGACTTGATGGCTAACTTGACACATATCGTCAAGACGCCACTTTGACTCATATTCTGTGTTGACATCTTCATGTCAATTTCAACTGCCTCCTGGAAGAAACAGTATCCCTGTTGAGACCACCCAAAAAGAATGCATTTATTTTCAAAAATAAAGTTGAAAGAAGATTAAGACTTTCACAGTGCACAATGTTTTGGCATAAACATTTATTTTTTTTTTTTTAAACCACAGAAATTTCTAAATTGATTTTATTTGGCCACAATAATAGTTTTACTGTTGAATAAAGAAACCAGACCAATATTTTTTATTGGATGGCTTGCCATTTACAAGTCACAGTTAAGTACTAATACATAGTTGGACAATATGGTCATATATTTTAGGCGTGAAACTAAGACTCCATGTGCTGCAAACGGAAATAAAATCAGTTTATGAAGCTGTGGGGAGATGGGGTGCTGGAGTCATTATGCCTAATTTCAGCGCTGGTACCATCAGTGATAGATGAAATTGTCCTCTGAACCCCACCCTCCCTCCTCACACACACACACCTATGAAAATAGGTAAAAATCTGAAAGATGCAGTGAGTGCCATGGATCTTGATTTTATCACAAATATTTGAAATGTTTGATAAATGTATTATTATTGAACCACAAGTTACCAGTATCCCCACTGGTGGAGTAAATAGTTGGTCAGGAACAAACACTATGGTAATCTACCACTTTAGCATCAGTTATGAATAAATCTTGTTGTTCAGGCTTGAAGTGCTATTTAAATTCTTTTATTGATATCCGTTAATAGTACAGTGCAGATAGCCACTGGGTTTTTGGTGGCATAGAAAGAAAGAACGGGTGCTGTTTTTCGTTGAAGTGTCATACCATCGTGCGATCACATTACGGGAGAGCATAGAGAGATATATCCTTCCAGGCTCACTAATTTTATCAGACATTTGGGCAGCTTATGCAAACATAAACCAGATCAGACATGGAATCTATGAACACTTCGTTGTTGTTCATCAACAAAATTTTTTCAATCCAAATGACACTGGTGTCCACACACAGACTGTTGAAAATATGAGGATGCATGCAAAGCGCAAACTAAAAAGTCAGTTTAACACAGTTCAAAACACAAGTCGTGATCTTTTCCCTTCATATTTGCATGAGTTCATATCTCGCTATTGTTTTTATGGAGATAATATAAACTACAACTCTTTCTTTTCATACATTTAATTGTTTAATTTTTATACTTGTAAAATTATTAAATATTAATTATTTAAATTTTTCTGTTTTAAAATGTTGTTTTTTTATTTTTATATAATATAAGCGTTGAGGAAATGAATGTGTACAATGAAACAATGTCATAAAAAACATTTCCATTTGAATCAATAAAAGAATTTTATCTGGTAAATGTGAAGAGATAGCACCGCGTTTTTTACCATGGCGAACTTATGTCCTAAATTTATCCCTAAACCTAACCTGAACCCTAAACCTAACCTGAACCCTAAACTTATCCCTAACCTGGGATTTGACACTATCGGAACCATGGTTTTGACCCTATCGGAACCAGGGACAAAACACGCAAATGACGTCAGGATGCTATCTCTTCACAAGAGCCTTTTATCTTATCAATGAAACAATAACCGTTTATTTTAGATAGCATTTCAAACCAGGACATGATTTTTGCATTAGTTAAGGGCTAAGAAGGGCCAAGGGCCTACGCTCAAGTGGTAGAAGATATTGCCAACAGTTTTAGTTTTATAATGAAGTTTGTTTCCTAGGACTTACACTTGGAACTAGACTCAGGTTGAGCAGCTGAGGCTCGGCGAGAGTGCCGAGACTGACTACTGAAGACTAAAGAAGGCCAACAAAGACCTACCCACATTACAGTCATCAACAAACACAACAATACCCACTGTGATTCATCACAAAACCAGCAACTTATTAATTAAAAAAACAACACGATATTAAATAATTAAAATAATTAAAGTGACTTCCCTTGTGAAATATAACTATAAAAAATTCGCATTTTTAATTAAATACTACTAAATGAATAGACAAGACTTGTTACACTAGACTAAAGACAATGACTTTGATGGACAGGCATTGGAGAGGCCAGAGGGGCGGTCCTTTTTTTTCTTTTTATAAAGGGGTGGCATTTTCGGATTACTGCAGTTTTTGTGTGTAAGTGGACGGGAACATTTTTGGCCCCAGCTACCTACATAGTCATAGACTTAGTGACATTGACACATTGACACACATCTATGCACAATTAAAGGAAAATAATAATATATTTGTCTTTTCAAGAAACTCATCTTAAATACTAACATTTATTGTTGTTGTTTCATTTAGCTAACAAAATACCGACATTGTTATTTTGATTAGGGAATTGGGGAAGAAATTGAGGGTGGCTTTGGCTCCCGAGCGAAAGTGAGAAGTAAGTAGGCCTAGTTCTTTTCTATCAGTGCACAAATTAGGCATCGTAACGACGCCATATATTACCTGAATTGTGGCACACCCCAGGTTATTCTTTAGGCCCCAGCTTAGTTTCACATACTAATACTATACATCTAAATAAAGCATTTGTAAGGCAGCTTGCAATAAATGGTGTACTCATTTGTACACCTAGATTACTATTTTATAGCTTATGTTAAACACCTTAAATCAGTAGATGTCAACCCTTAGTCCCAGAAATGTTATTGTTGCTTAACACATGGATGGAGCCCTGCAATAAATTTTTCACACAAATTAAATTTGAGTCACATTTTGTTTTATTTGTAAATATATTTACCTCTTTATTTGTGCTTTATTTTAAATATCAATTTAAATATGATTTGATAGATCTAATGTTGTTAAGATTAAAAACAAATTATTAAAAACATAATTATGAATTATTTATTCATTTCTTTTAGCAGTCTGAACAATAGGTTATCTCTTCACCTGTCTTTTGCAGGTGTAAACTGCCCCTCCTAGCCAGCATTTAATGTAGGTAGCTAAAGTAAATTATATGGCTATATGTTTTCAAATACCTTTTAAAAAAACCTTTTAGTTTTAGTTTGCCAGTTTGATTTTTTTTTTAATACATTTTGGAAAGATTTGTTATTCTATTTTTAAAAAGGCTTTTAAATTCTATTTAATATTCAAACATGCAGTTTTCACTTAATTCTTACAGATTAATTTTGTTTTTTTATTGACAAACTTCATAATGTCCGCAATGATTCCTATTTTCTGATTTTTGTGTAGTTTAGGTACTAGTTAAGTACAATTAGTGATGCAGTGAAATTTGTTAACTTAACAGAACTGCTGGCTTCAGTATGAACGACGTCCTGCAATCTTGGTTTTTGAAAACCCAACTTCGGACAATAACATTAATGATAATGGCAAACACTTTTCAACTAGTTACTATTTCTTGTTATTTCTTCATTAGCCCTGTATGCTGAGGAAGTTCTTTTTATTGTCCTGTCCTTATAGTTCAAGCGTCCACATACCTTGTTCCACTATGGGAATGGCAGACCTGAAAAATGGCACACCCAAAGAATGGCAGACCTGATACAAAAAGCTCCCTGTAAAACTCAAACATAAACTTAAGACTGATTTCCATTGAAATGGGCAACATTTATTATCAATATTAATTATTTGAGATGAATAAAGTAGCCTACCGGTACTTTAAATCATCCATTATCCTTTTCATTTCTCCAGCCCAAATTAAGATAAGTCGTTCTGACAAAGCTGCTTCAGCATTTTAAAACTGTACCAGTATTATTAAGTTTTTTAATCAAGTAAAATTTATTTCATTACTGTTTAAAGTAATGTATGCCGCTGTATTTAGTTGTATTCAACTGTTTTAAAATGCATTCAAGTTCAAGAGACATTTTTTAAAGTAATATAGTTTCAGTGATCTTATTTGTGACATAATTTTGTTTTTTTAATTTTAACAACCACAAAAAGTAAAGAACAAAGAAAGCAATTCTTTTTAAATTATTTTATTGAATTAAAATCAAGATTTTCTCTCTTTTTTTTTTTTGAAAGACTTAAAATTCATGTTAAAAATAGTATAAAAATATATTTTTATATTTGAAAAACTAAAAAAAGAATCATCAAATAATTGGAAAAGTTCAACAAATGTAACAATTTAAAAAAAAAACTACAATTAAAAAATGTTAATTAAAAATCAACAATCAAATTGAATAACACATGGCCAACATATTACCACCACATAAACTAAATACTAAATAAATAAAAAATGTCATTGCTGGACTAATGTCACAGAACAATAGAGACTGATAGTTCCAAGCTCTTTCTAAACTCGTAACATAACCAGCTGGTGTCGGCTGCATTGCTTCGGTCATCAAATACCAAGGGTGGAAATTTTCACTGTACAAATTTAAAGTCATTTCCACTGATGATGTTTGTTGCAGAACGCACACCAGTCATTACCATTCCTTAACGACCATCACAACCATGATGTATCCGGTGTACTGGGCTACTACATTCATCCCAATATCATGGGACATGGTAGGTAACAGCAGAGTGGGCCTTATATCCATTCAGAGATTCAGTTTGTGGATATGATCTTTTTTTCAACTTAACTTTACAGTTCTCAACATCCATTTTGAGGAGGTGTGACGTTACAGGTGATTAGTTGCGCAACATCACAGAGCTCCCAATTCAAATCTCGTCTGGGTACATTGGGCTGTTGAAGTGGATAAGAGCTACTTCATACCGGGGGGCGTACACAGCAGGCAGTGCTTAACCTCTGTCACTGCGAAGATCTTTATAAAATATCTCCGAACCAACTATTCTCCCATCTTTAAGGAGGCCTCCCATTGGAAGACAGCCAACTTTTTGGAAGCCCGGAATGCTCTCCACGATTTTGATCACTGCAGTGTTGTTGCTGAATGTATCACAGTAGATCCCCATGAAGCCCAGGTCCTTGGCAAACTTGACGCACGTCGTCATGCAAAATGTGCCGAGCCTGCAGCCGCGCATGTTTTTCTTGACTATGATGAAGGGGTCTGCCACCAGGCAGCCTCTGGAGTATTTGCTAATTGCCAAAACAAACGCAGCCACCATTTCACCAGAGTCTTTGTCAATGACGGCGAACTGGAAGCCATCGGAGATGTCTTCGAGAAACTCTTTTTCAGAATTGTACTCGTCAGCACCAAAACCCTGGCTTGAGTTGGCAGCCTCTTGGACCAGCAGGTACATTTCGTGGACCTGAGATTCAGTCATGGCGTCCACTATGACGCTGCGTCCGTCCACAAGCGTTGTGCTGTAAGGTACAACAGTTGCTGAGAGTTTCGAGTACTCCTTGAGAAGCATGGCTGCAATGATGGAAATTTTCGGGTAAGGTCTTGTATCAGATATCTGAAAATAAAAATAAATAAAACGTTAGCATCATATTTTGGAAGCTTGGACGTCGTAAATGGAACAAAAGCTGGCAAGTCTCGTTTCTACAATTATGTTTCATTGTAAGTAAAAAAAGATGCCACTATCCAGTAGAAACCTAGTCATGAGTTAATACTTCGTTATATATCACAAGCAGAGCTTTAAATGTGTATGTTTTGACTGAACCGCTGCTAATGGCAATCTCAGGACACAGTATCTTAACATGTTTTTACATTAGCCAGGACACCACTGTCATTTTTGGCCAAGTTGCACTACATGTTGGCTTTTATTTTGTCTGACAACTCTTTATGTACAATTGACCTATTTTACTTCATTAAGCCACCCCAACGTCACTATAAACAGACTTCACTTAAAGTAAACTGGGTCTTTAAGTAATTTAAATTATTTAAAAAAATTAAATAAAAAAGAAAAAATCGCATAAGATAGCATCGGTGAGTACAGTATAAAAAAAAATAAAAAAATACAGTCAAAGACTACAGTCAAGTCCTTTCTGCAGGGGCATGAGGCATAGAATTAAAAAAATGACAATGAGCAAAACGTAAATTTTAAATTATATTATTATAAATTATATAAAAAAAAACAAAAAACATCAACACTCGCCAGGTGAACTTTGTATTTAATAAACATAAATGTGGTCCAATACCCGATAGCGCCTAATATTAAAAATACATCGGCCTGAAATGTTTTTTACTTTTATTCTACCCCAGTTATTAGTTATAGTTACAACAGTGTTCACGCGTAAAAACACTAACACTTACTTAGACTTACTAGATAAATGGTTCACGGACAACCTTGAACGATTTTCTCACACGATTATTTTTCGTTTCTGCTGAATTTGAATCACGTCGCATACATTTCTGTTCATCAATCATCCCCCGCAGCTTAATCTTAAAATTCCCAGTTTACAGTTCTAACACCTTCATTCTTTATAATTAATTAATAATTAATTACAGGTGCGGTATGAGACATTTGACCCCATGTTTAAAAAAGCAGCAAATTTGAAAAAACAAAACAAACAACAACATGGAAATGTGTCACCCACTTTTCGCAAATAAATGTAAAAAAAATTCCAACCCGGATGAAAACAACGCGTATTCCTGAATCAAAATCTACAGTCACAGTCCAAAAACTGCAGAACACAATCAAAACAATGCGACGACTGATTTGACACCAATCTGCCAGGACCGTGCACGTTAGAACTCTCACGCCTCGGCCAATCGGCGTGGAGCACGCAGAACGGGGAGGGAGAACACATTGGTGGAAATGTCTAGAAAACGTCATCGCTAACTTGATGAAGGGATGCCCCGTACCCAGTAATATGAAGAATGATGCATAAGCATTTTCAATGGAATTTTTTTAAAAATGAGTCATAGAATTGAACTAGGCGCCCTCACTACCTACTTTCGAGGCTAAGTTCCAAGTCAGATATTTATATATTATAAAAGCGACTCTCGACTCGGTTTCACGCCAAGGGTATAAACGATTATCTACTATAAACAGTACAGCATATTAAAGTTCCTGGTAGCACGAGCAAACACAGGGTACCACGGCATGATCTCATTAAATCCACTGCATTGATCTAAGGCCCAGGGCAAACATTTCAGTGATTTGATCGGATTTGAAGGTGTACGCTTGAGAAAGGGAGGTGGGGGAGGAGCAGATTGTTGAGGTTGAATTTAGATCGATACACGGCAGCAAGGATACATCACTCAAAGCACTCGATCATTTTGTGTATTGTAAAACAATTTAAAATAAATTAATTTTCAAACAAAAAAAAAATAATTAAATACCGGTAAAATTTTATTTATTGTAGTAAATCTGACAGAGTAAATACAACCACTATCCTCCCCCCTCCCCCTTTTAAACAATAGTCGCGTATTAAAAGACCGACTGCTGCTGTAGTGATTTTGCTTAGAGCTATACAACTGCACGACATTTCATTAACCCATTGATTCACAAACACACAACAGTTAGAGTTAGAGTGACACGTATTAATACTGTACGTCTGTTGAACTTCAGAACGCCGATAACAATGTGACCCGTGCCAGCAGGTAAATTCTTTCCGCCCACAGCAAGAATTCCAGATCCCCTATCCCCAGCAGCAGCACCTACACACAAACACATGCTCCCATCAGCAAATAGACACGAAATGTCACGAGACCAGATTTAATTTAAAAAAACAAACAAAACAAAACATATTTCCTTTGCCCCCCCCCCCCCCCCACCACCGAATCCGACATCTTGCTTGCGTTTAAGGTTCTTCTCCACTCCCTCACCCCCTCCCCCCTTTCCCCCCCACGGAATCATCTGCTGGTGTTTTGAGCTTCCAATCTGTTGCCACACAGATGGGGGTCAAAGCGGAAAACGAGCAATCCATCTTTTATCCACAAAAGCTTTCCTACATACTGACCATCCTCGCCTCTATTTGAAGCTTATTCTGGACGCCCCGAAAGAAACCATATGTATTACAAATAAATAAATAGCATTCCCGAATTATACAATTCCCGTGTCATTCCCTTTGGAATGGTTTTTACCTCTCATTGATTTTTCTCCACTTCTGCGTCTATTTTCTGATGAAATGGGTTCATACTGGTTTTTTCCAGTTTGGAAAGCGACCGACAGTAACTGATGCAAGCAGACACATACTCATATTCAGATACACGTCTTTTATATATGAAGTGACCATTGATCACAAGACCTACATTCGTTTACAACCCCTTCCACCCCATGTAGTTTATATTCAATTACAAAAAGTAACACCCTTTACCTTTATTAAATAAATATTGGTGCACCCATTTATTTTAATAAATATAAAACCTTAAACACATTACTTTTATCACATATAATAAATTTTTCAACACTCCGCCCCCCCCCCCTTTTTTTCAGAACTAGGAAGGGTGGCGGCATCTGTTTTGAAACCTTGTACTTGTAACAATGTAACTTGTGGGATCAACAAAACTGAAATATTTTTATGATTGATATCTGCTCCCCCCCCCCTCCCCCCCCCCGTTCACCGTTGGTTAATGTCTCCAGGAAAACAAAACAAAATAAAAAGTATAGGTCAGGGGACTGAGAACTGTCCGTCCTAGTCATAGCATTTAGAAATGTGATCCAACCATCGTCATTGTTATCTTATGTCCGGGCGCAAATTTTTATTTATGCGTCGACCTCTTACTCTTAGCACCGGTACCGCGCGTCCAAAGACAACAGACCGGGCAGTATAATTCCAGTCAGCTTTAGGCTTTAACCATTTACTGTCCTTGAACTTTAGTCCTTTTTTTACGATGCATGAGTATGCTGTCATCTATGACTATGATTGCAATTAATAGTATAGACTTAAAAAAGCAAGCCTATGTAAACTATGTTATAATCATAATTTAATAGTTAATAGTTATGCCTATGCCGATTAAGTGTACATCATATTTCAATTTATTAATAAATAATTTAATAAAAATAAATAATTGAAAACAAAATTATAACTTACCAAATAAAATAGCTCCTCTTGTAAAACTAATCGCTTATGTAGATGAGATAAAGTCTTAATTCAAGGTTAACAACGGTCCGTGCAGGTTATAGAATGTTGTTCAATCACAAGCAACCGCGAGCTTTTATACACATCGCCTCGTTGTGACAGCCAAGGGGGCGGGACTTCGCGACTGACTCACGGTGCGCCAAGTGGGTCATTGTGCATCGAGCCACTTTGGCGTTTCAAAGTTACAGATTTTATGACCAAATCGGAAAGTCGTTCAATCGATTGAGGATGGTTGGCATACTAACATAAAGATGAATATAACAACAAAATATGTCAGAAGGAAGGGGATTGGATTTTGAACCCAACGTTGAGTCTTTTGTACTTGTTTACATGTCAATAGATTGAAATAGGCACGTCACATTGTCGGACATAGGTGGGTAGATTCCACACAGTTTTTGCGATTTTAAATTACTGTCAAAGAGGACAAGGATAGATAGAAATACATTTGTATATGTATATATGTATATATATATATATATATATATATATATATATATATATATATATATATATATATATATATAAAGAAAGAGAGAGAGAGACAGAGAGAGAGAGAGAGAGAGAAAGAGAGAGAGAGAAAGAGAAGGAAAGAGAGGAGGAAGTGGGGGGGGGGGATTAACAGAGACCATCAAGTGAAGAAAGTCAAGAGCGATAGATAGATGCCATTTTTTAAAAAGCATTAATTGATGCTACATACAATGACATTATCTTGAAGCCGACATGAAAATGTAGCCATACTGGTAACTAATGTATACAGCAGAGTATGTACACATGCTTTGATATCATCTTTGACGTGGTTCACCTTGTGTAGTCACTTTTGACTTTACACACCCATGGTCACTGAGGTGTGTCAACAGGAAATGCCAAACATGAAAACAACCCTAACAATAACATGTGGAAAAACAGACGACAAAAGCAAGAAGAGGAAGAGTGCTCAAAATTATTTTAAGGTCTTTGTATTGTGTAAAAGACACATCTCATAACTTTGCGTTGTTATTTCACTTTCGTAGAGGTAGCCATGCAGTAACATAAAACCCTGTTTCTCTTTAGCCTTGTTTTCATATAGCCATATAGCCCCGCATTCATATAATATGTAAACCTATAACCAAATAGCCATAAGACCAGAAACCATACAACCAAATAAATAAAGAAACAGCCTTGTAACTCGATAACGCAGTGATATAACCAGTGATGCACCTTGACAATATGCCCATTTTGGGGGGGGGTCCCAAAAGTATGCCCCTAACACACACGCGCAGTTCATTTATATATTGTTGTATATCCCCCTTCCCCAAAACAAAACTGTCGCCTGGAGAGTTCGCCCTCTTATTACCCCCTAGGTTTCATTACATATATCCACCAGTCTGAGACTGTTTTGAATATTTGCAGCTCAATCATTTTGTTAAAAATAACTCTTATATCCAGCAATGCTATAAGTAAATTGTGACAACACAGGAAGTCAGTTTCATAATGTACATTGTTGGCTATTGGGACATTTGACATTATGTACTATTGTCTTCCCCCATCTTTTGACATTTCCCTTAGGTATTTAATGAATACTGAGAGATCTAGTAGAAATAAAAGCTGGTTGCTTTTGGAGAGAAAAATTTGGAAAAAGGAGCGGGGTAGGGGGTGGGGTGGGGATGAATCGCAACATTAAAAACAACTGGAACGAGTGTCATGATACCAATCGTGACGTCACATTCATGTACGACATGTATGCATCCCTCATCCCATACCTTTCATTTTGAGAGACTAATCAGAGATTCTTAATATTTCCAAGTCAAACATTAATCTTTCATTTGCCAGGTTTAAATCGCAACATCCAACATGTCTCAAATTATTTGTTGCTAAAGTATGCACTCCTTATTACTACAACAACAAACAAATGCACACATTCGCTTAACTCTCCTGGTGTTCAATATCCTTATATAAAACTGTCATTTAGGGACTTAATAGATTTCATGAATGCAGAAACATGTTTCAGATCATGCAAATAAAAACATCAGCGTATTTTATGAGATGGTAACAATAATAAATTGTTTCTCAAAACAAACAAGGTGATACGATGGTTTGTTTCATATATTTGGAATTCTTTTCAACGTTCAAGCCTACGAGTACCTGGCAAGCCGTTTTTCGTAAACACGGTCGCTAGAATAAAGCGAACAATCGTAGCGGTCGACGGTCGGTCAACGGTCCCTGCACCAGATATTTTGGTGGATGCAGGTTCAGTGATCCACCCAAACAATAACATCCCCCCCCCCCACCACCGTAAAAAAAAATAACTGTAAAAGGTAATGTCCCCCCTTTTATCGTTATAAACAAATTATAAACAGAGAGAAAAATGGGGGTTGGTGGGGAAACAAAATAAGACAATCTATGGCAGATTAAAACTTAGAATACAAATAAACACCACACACACACACACACATCAATTAATTATCACTAGATTGCGTATTTTAAAAAAAAATGGTGTTATAACTCAAGATCCAAATTCTATTATAAATAGGGACTACATAATTTAAAAAATGTTGACGTTGGCGGTTGTTGAACACTTTGAGAATCTTAAGGACTCAGGATGCCGAGAGGCCGCTGTTACTTGTCGCCCGTAGCTAGCAGCTCACTAACACTATCAAGGTCATTCCTGTAAGTGTAAGCCGTAAGCTATAGATAAGCTTTAGGTCGTGAAGGAACCAGAGTTAAAAGGTGTGTGTGTGTGTGTTTTGGTGTGTTTTTTGGGGAGAGGGGGGTGGGGTTGTGACATACCAGGATACAAAAAACTTCGCGTTGGTTTTTTTTTTTTTTTTAAAGTCCAAATCTATAATTATTTATTTATACATATTTATAGCTATATTTATCTTTCATGAAATCTAAATTTGGTTTTTTTTTTTTTTTAAAGTCCAAATCTATAATTATTTATTTATACATATTTATAGCTATATTTATCTTTCATGAAATCTAAATTTTTTATTAAAAAAAAAAAACAAACAATATTTTTTTCTATCTACAATCTCTAAATCCATATCGTTCTGTTTATCTACATTACGTTTAGACAACAGGCTGGGGTATGTGCCCGTGTGCTTTGACCCACTTTACACTCGGCACCGGTTGTAGACACATTGGTGTAAGTGTAGGTAGAGCAGGGCCTACTTCTGTCAGTTCTAATGGTTTTGTTATGCATGTGTTATGTGATAGGCCGAATCTCACGCACTGGATGCAAAACAACTCCCCCCTCCCCCAGCACCTGATAAAATCGGTGAAACAAAACCAGACGTACCCAAAATAGCAGCAGTGTATTGGATTACTTGACAAACACTTTGGTGTGCATATGTATGCATACGTTACGGCACGGGTTGTAGAAACATTGGTGTAAGTGTAGGCAGAGCAAAGCCTACTTCTGTCATTTCTAATCGATAATCTACCAAATAGCGGCACATTTATAAAGATCGTCTGTGTCGTCTGCGTGTCTTCGGTTTAGTTTATATCATCTGTGTTTGTCGTCTGTGTATCTTGTTTGTTTGTTCCGCCTTTGTGCGCCTTCCTTTGGTACCATCTCTGGGTGTAACCTGTTTGTGTGTCTGTTTGTGTCGTCAGTTTATGTCGTCTATGAATGTCGTGTGCTTGTGTCGTCTGTGTGTGTCGTCTGCTTGTGTAGCCTGTGTGAACCGCCTCTGTGTGTTACCTGTTTGTGTCGTCAGTGTGTGTTTTGTCTATGTGTGTCGTGTGCTTGTGTCGTCTATGTGTGTCGTCTATGTGTGTGGTCTGCTTGTGTCGCCTGTGTGCGCCGTATGGGTGTGTCACATTTTTGTGTCATCCGGTCATGTCACCTGGTTGTGCCAGCTGTTTGTGTCATCCGGTCATGTCACCTGGTTGTGCCAGCTGTTTGTGTCATCCGGTCATGTCACCTGGTTGTGCCAGCTGTTTGTGTCATCCGGTCATGTCACCTGGTTGTGCCAGCTGTTTGTGTCATCCGGTCATGTCACCTGGTTGTGCCAGCTGTTTGTGTCATC
>CAXITT010000374.1:47610-60017 GCA_964033795.1 Lymnaea stagnalis | reverse complement strand
CCCCCCCCCCCCCCCGGTGATTTTCACCTTTACAATCCCATCAACAACCCCCCCCCTCCCCCATGTTTTCCCACTACATTCCCATTTTGTTCCCTAAAATACCTCTTTTATTGCCTCTTTTATTCCCCCATTCATGAAATTCTCGTTTCAACAGTACGCGGTATTGACGTCATAGCCAGAGTCACAAACCCAATACATAAATTGACTACACACATTGGCAGGAATTTCACCTTCAGGTTATTTTCTGGGTGCAGAAATCAGTACCACCACCACAGCTACAATGACAGCGTTACGGGTGAAGAGAGGAGTCGAAGGTGGAGTCACTGGGTTGGGAGTCATTGTTTGGTAGTCATTGGATCGGCGTCAAAATACGTTGGACTGATGGGGTTGGATTTATAATGGGTTGGACTCATTAGTTTTGGAGTCATTGTGTTGGAGTCTTTGTGCTGGAGTCTTTGCATTGGAGTCATTGTGTTGGAGTCTTTGTGCTGGAGTCTTTGTGCTGGAGTCTTTGTGCTGGAGTCATTGTGTTGGAGTCTTTGTGTTTGAGTCATTGTGCTGGAGTCTTTGTGTTCGAGTCTTTGTGTTGGTGTCTTTGTGTTGGGGTCATTGTGTTGGAGTCATTGTGTTGGTGTCTTTGTGTTGGAGTCTTTGTGTTGGAGTCTTTGTGTTGGAGTCTTTGTGTTGGAGTCATTGTGTTGGAGTCACTGGGTTTAAATTCACAGGGTTGGAGTCATTAGGTTAGATTCACTGGATTAGAGTCATGTTGTTGGAGCTATTGTGTTGGAAGTCATGCTATTAGAGTCAGTGTGTTCGAGTCAGTTCTTGTAAGAGAAGTGAATTGCTAATCTTCAAATCCTGTTATGCATTACATTTGAACACAACAAGGTCAAGGTCTTGGAAAAATAACAAAGAGATTTTTGTGATTCTTTCTAACCCCCCCCCCCCCACACACACACACATTACACAAAACAACAGCTGACCGTGGCATGAACCTTGTATGATGGCTACAGCTAGAGTCATTCATTGTCAACCCTGTCTGCATACCGGTACCATCATGTCGGTCATCCATGTCATCCTAGGGGCCGCAAGCCACATTCGGAGTCGGGGATGCACACGTCATTCTGACTCGACCTAACGGGTCAAATAATTACTTCCCTCTCTCCTTCCCTTCCTCTCTCCTTCCCTTCCCTTTGTTCTCTCCTTCCCTTCCTTTCTCCTTCCCTTCCTCGCTCCTTCCCTTCCTCTCTCCTTCCCTTCCTGTCTCCTTCCCTTCCTCTCTCATTCCCTTCCTCTCTCCTTTCCCTCCTTTCTCCTTTCCTTCCTCCCTCCTTCCCTTCCTTTCCTCTCTCCTTCCCTTCCTCTCTCATTCCCTTCCTCTCTCCTTTCTCCTTTCCTTCCTCCCTCCTTCCCTTCCTTTCCTCTCTCCTTCCCTTCCTCTCTCCTTTCCTTCCCCTCTCCTTCCCTTCCTCTCTCTTCTCTTCCTGTCTCCTTTCCTTCCTCCCTCCTTCCCTTCCCTTTCTCTCTCCTTCCCTTCCTCCTTCCCTCCATCCTTCCCTCCTTCTACCCCCATATCAAGTAATTGGACACGTCACACATGGATGAACCAGTTGTGTGTGTGTGTGGCAAACATTGCCTCAAGCAGATATGACACATTTCCTTCCACGCATCACTGATTTCATCACGGCGAGATTGAATGCCGCATGTGCAAGAACACAGGAAAAAAACAAACAAACAAAAATAATAAAGACTTAAGTAGGTCACTACGCAGGTTAGTTGTACAAATACAGGTGCGCGGTGAACTGAAGAAAAACAACCGCAAGATGTCGTGGATCTAAACTTGATTGACATGGCGTCACATGGCGTCACATGGCGTCACATGGTACCCTGCCTAACTCTTGGTGCTCTGGGTTTAATCAACGCGGGAAGGGTACGGGTAGGGTTGTGCATGGCAGTCTAGCGGGAAGGGTACGGGTAGGGTTGTGCATGGCAGTCTAGCGGGAAGGGTACGGGTAGGGTTGTGCATGGCAGTCTAGCGGGAAGGGTACGGGTAGGGTTGTGCATGGCAGTCTAGCGGGAAGGGTACTCACCCACACCCCACCCCCCAACCGTTGACGTGAGAGTAGGAGACAGAGAGCTTCCATAACAGAAATACTTTCATTTGATCGGAACTGAAATTAATTTGTTGTTGCTTTTAGATCTAAGATAAATTCATTGTAAAAAAAAGAAAAAGAGTTCCTATCATTGATAAAACAGAGACTTCTCCGTATCGCATGTCATCATACCAGGCTTTCATGTCTTCCTACGGGTTGCATGCCATCACACTAGGCTCGCCTGTCATCATCATAGGCTTCCACGTCATTTCCGTTAACATGTCATCATCATCATCCTAGGCTCACATGTCGTCATCCTAGGCCCGCGTGTCATCATCCTAGTCCCGAGTGTCGTCATCCTATGCCCGCGTGTCATCATCCTAGGCCCGCGTGTCATCATCATAGGCTCGCGTGTCGTCATCCTAGGCTCGCATGTCATCATCCTAGGCGCGCGTGTCATCACCCTAGGCCCGCGTGTCATCATCCTAGTCCTGTGTGTCATCATCCTAGGCCTCGCGTGTCATCATCCTAGTCCCGCGTGTCATCATCCTAGGCTCGCGTGTCGTCATCCTAGGCGCCCGTGTCATCATCCTAGGCGCGCGTGTCATCACCCTAGGCCCGCGTGTCATCATCCTAGTCCTGAGTGTCATCATCCTAGGCCCGCGTGTCGTCATCCTAGGCCCGCGTGTCATCATCCTAGGCGCGCGTGTCATCCCCCTAGGCTCGCGTGTCGTCATCCCAGGGCTGTGTGTCACACTCAAGGACGTCGCCTCATCGCTGTTGGTACTTTGGACTCCACAATGACGCCATGTCAAGGTGTGATTACAGGTGTCTTACTGGCGTCTAACAGTTGTGACTCATTGCCAGAATGGATCAGGTTTAAGCACACGTATCTTACCAGGGGCGTCTGCCACCATCAGACAAGAATGGATTACTATCCAATCCGGTGAACATCCATTTGGTCTCAGGGCCGTGGCGTAAGACCAAAGGTAATTTTTTTAAAAGTGACCAAGTCTCAGGACTTGACGTAACAAAACAAGCCCTAATGTCTCATTGCTGGACATAACAAGGTAACCAAAAAACAAAAAAAACAAACAAGCCATAGGGTCTCATAAGGGTCTTTTTCCGATTTGGTTTTTACAATTTAATTATGTTTAAAATCATTTCCTTTCTACTCCTCTTTACTTTGTTTTGGTCTGGTCTTAGCGCCCTCTCCTATTTAATTTTTTTTTTCTGTTTTAGGTAAGATATGTATATTGGTATTAGTATTATGTAAATTTAACTTATACTTATTTAAATGTGTGTTGTTTGTTTGTACTGATGAAGGCGTGTGTGCCGAAACGTTTATTTGTGTATAATGTATAATTATTATTAAAGCGGAACTTATATTGTTCTATTGACACAATTTGTTCGTGTCTTATTAATCATAAGGACTTAAGCACTGTCATTTTTATTACTTCTATTTCAATAGCATTAAAAAAAAAAAAGATTTAAAAAATAGGGGGGGGGGGGGGCCACATTTTTTGGCTGGACCCAAAAAAAAAAAAAAGTAACTTTTAAAAAAAAAAAAAAAAAAAACAAAATAACCAAAAGATACAAACTAAAAAATTATTCCTCATTTAAAATCTGCTAAAAAAAAAAAAAAAAAAACACCCCCCACCCCTTTTTCTATCAGCACCCCCCCCCTCCCCACCTCATCTGGGACCGAGCACATATTATATAACTAGGAGGGGGTTAGGTGGTGGTTTCTAATTTTGGTATCTTGTGTTTGATAAGGTGGGTGTGGTAGAGATCAATGTTGTATAACACTTATTTTTATTTGTGGATTATTAATATAGTTTTTTGATATCGGTTTATTAATTTCTATTTCACGGAAAAAGCCCATGTTATTTATAGCTTATTTTTTTGTTTGCAATAATTAGCACATTTATTGTTTTGTTTGCAATAATTAGCACATTTATTGTTTTGTTTAAAAAAATGGATTTTTGCTTGAAATTTGCTTGTATTTTGCCTTAAATTGGCTTGATTCGGCTTGATTTTGGAATTTATTCGAATTTTTCTGTCTGAGAAATATTTGGTTTACAGAAACAGTTTAATAAAAAAAACAACCTACTAAAACGAAGCATATTGGTAGTAAAAATGTATTATCCGAAAAATGGGTGGGGGACATGGGCGCCCGCAGGGGGTGGGAAAGGGGGCCACTTCCACCCCCCCCCCGGATTGATTGGATACATTTTTTTAAGACCAAAATAGACAAAAAATTTATCAAAGTGAAGAGAAAATAAAGAGAAAGTAACTAAGCTGATGTCCTGTTCGTTCGTTCACCACACAAATACGCTACAGTAAATTAAAACTACATTAAAATATTACTAAAAAATTTTTGCCCCCCCCCTGGAAGGTAATCGATTTTTTTGGCCCCCCCCCCCCGATAATTTTCTGCGGGCGCCCATGGTGGGGGATAATATAAGGTGGGGGGGGGGTGCAAGGAAATTATTTATAACTTTATAAGGGGTATTTGGGTGGGGACAAAATATAATATTTTTGTGGTTTTTTTTGTTGTGTGTGCATCTCTTCCACGGTATTTTCATCGTGACTCTAATCGAATAACAAATTCAAAGTTCATCTTTTGTCAAAAGGGGTGTGTGGTGTAAATGGGGGGTGGGCGTGCCCTCGTGTTTTATCACTGTCAAAGTATGGTATGTCAATGGTGTGTTGTTACAGTTCACAGATTACATATATTTCATAAGACGCAAGACGTTGATAGTTCGGTTCAGGCAAAGGTCAGGGCTTGGGAAACCCCATTCCTTTCTTCATTCTGCGTCATAAAACGGCGTGTATCTATTTTTAGCCGAAGACGTCATATAAATGTATTTAATGCCGTAAAAGGACTGATCAATGGACTTTGGTACTTGTTAGAAATAGAACTTATCATTTGAATAATAATAAAATTCAAGGAGACAGAGCGTCTGACGTCAGCAGTGAAGAATGCAGGGCGAAAAAGGGTAGTGAATTTATCATGTTAGTTGTAAATTGAGACACCCTGTTTCTTATGACCGAAATTGTTTCGGGCAAAAGAATGACGTGGAGGGACATTGACCTTCTTGTTGTAGAAGATCGGAGGGACTTGTCCAATGAAATATTACATTTTTATCAATCGTTAGGGTGGACGTGAGTCTCATCAGACGTCTAGAGATTGACCTGCCGATAAACATAAGTTCATTGGTGACCAAACTTGGATGTACGTGGGCATTTTCACGGGGTAGTCTCATGGGCGTGTAGCCAAATTTGGATGTACGTGGGCATTTTCACGGGATAGTCTCATGGGCGTGTGACTAAACTTGTAGGTACGTGAGCATTTTCATGGGGTAGTCTCATGGGCGTGTGACTAAACTTGTATGTACGTGGGCATTTTCATGGGTTAGTCTCAGGGGCGTGTGACTAACTATATATATATCTTAAATTTCTATTAGTTTAATGAACACATATATCTTATAATACAATTTGCCATCCAAGGTTAACGAGTCCCATCCAACCGGGGTGCTGGTGATGATTTTCCTTGTCCAGGCTGGAGATTGAGTTCCAGCCCACAAGCCTGGCATTGACCCAGTTTAAACCACTCGGCCACCCAGCGTGTAACTCTGAAGACCAACTCATGAAATTAAATCCGGAGTTGAAGTCCCGGAGATGGAGTCCCGGAGATGGAGCCCCGTAGACGTTATGTCAAATGACCCAATGAAAATTCCAACAACTCCTGCAACGTGAAACGCATAAAGAGATCAATGAAACACACACACACACAGGACACACACACACACACAGACACACGCACACACACTGCTGGTCATCTAATGCATCTTTGTTCTATTTCCAGTCGTCTTGACCGAGTCATGCCACTTCAAACAAAAACTGACAAGGACGAGAGAGTGAGGCCGACGCATTGAGCAACTCTCCCTCTATTTTAAACAACATACAGCTCAAGTCGAGGCGTGGAAGCATTGGTCATCTTCGCATGGGAAGGACGAGCAGTATATAAACAATTTAATTTTGATACGCAATTTTCAACCCTCACCCCCCCCCCCTCCCCAAACGGGACAAACAAATTAATTTAAACCACAAACATGAGGCCATTTGACCATTGCAGTGGTTGGGATAGAAAAGGGCGTCTTGCATGGGAAGGACGAGCAGTATATAAACAATTTAATTTTGATACGCAATTTTCAACCCTCACCCCCCCCCCTCCCCAAACGGGACAAACAAATTAATTTAAACCACAAACATGAGGCCATTTGACCATTGCAGTGGTTGGGATAGAAAAGGGCGTCTGAAGGTGAGCCATTGTTTTAAAAGAAGACAAAGGAGGTCCTAGCGTCCTGGCAGATGGCTCAAAAAACAATTCTAAATGTCTTCCAGGTCGGCGGGTTCATTACACGGCCAGTAATGTACCTACTGGTGGTTTAAACATGGATTGATCATGTGTTTATTGCTCTGCCGGCCTGTGAATGCTGTGCTCAAGTTTAGAGACGCCGTGTGGGCGTACGTCTAGATTTGTGAACCTAGAGCTAATATCAGAATAATAAAAATACCTGAATCATAAATATCTGAATCATACATGTCTGAAACATAAATATCTGAAAAATAAATATCTGAAACAAAAATATCTGAAAAATAAATATCTAATAAAAAACATAAATACAATCGAACCCGCTTATATCGATCTTGGTTAACTGGGCAACCCTGTTATGTCGACGATTTGAAGTGGAACCGTCAAATTCTCTTTCTTTTGTCTCCTCGGTTATCTCGACGCTTTTTCACAACCCCCGAGGCAGTCGACATAACCGAGTTCTACTGTATCTGAAACATAAACATCTCAAACATAAATATCTGAAAGTCGTTAAAGGAAAATAGAAGACGAATTTTGCTTCATTTTGTATTATTCAACACACATTTAGCCCCCACTTTATGGTTAAAGACCCTAACACAGTGGTTCTCAACCTTCCCCATGCCGCGACCCTTTAATACAGTTTCTCATGTTGGTGGCGACCCCCATCCACACAATTATTTTCGTTGCTACTTCATAACGATAGAGTATATTTGTTTTCCAATGGTCTTAGGCGAACCCATGGGGAAAAGGTCGTTCGACCCCCCCCCCCCCAAGGGATCGCGACCCACAGGTTGGGAACCGCTGCCCTAGCACCCTTTTAGAATATGCAAACATTGAAATCCGACCAGACTCTGACAGTTGGCAGTGTGGAGCAGCCCCCAAACCCCAACACCCCCCCCCCTTACTCCCCGAATTAATCAGTGTCACATTACAGCACTCATCGTGTTTCACGCAGAACATGCCGATGACCAGTGGTCCCCCCAAAATCGTGGCCCGTGGCTCACATGCTGCCAGGCGAGCTTTCTCCCGTGGACCCTATAGCTAGACCTGATACAATTTCGAGCTGAGATACAAAAGCGGAATAATCAAATATGTCGGTGGTGTCCTCATGCGGTACTGAGACTGCCCGCAAAAAAAAAAAAAAAAAACAATTGTGGCCGTGTCCACTGTTCGCCTTGGCAGTGGATCTCAATCATTTAATGTAACAGACCATGTCTGCAATTTTGCAAACGAAACCATTAAGTCAGGAAGGTGTCATAAGCTGAATAGTGAACTCCATTAACTTGCACTATTTCACGGGAGAAGAGAATGAACTATATTTTTGTACAGCGGAAGTGAGCCGCACGCTTCGGGTGATCAGGGCAGTACCTCTTTAGTCGAAGAGAAGATAGAACGTGTTTAATTTACTGTCATGTGAATTATTTCCATCATGCTGTGGAGTTATTATACATGTATGAGATAATTGCATTCTGGATTTGTCACTTGGATATTAATGCAAGACATATTATTATTATTATTGTTGTAGTAAGTGAAGTAATAAAAGTACTGTGCAATTTATTCGTGGAAGTTATCATCTACTTCGTTGTGTGACAGGCCCGTCGAGTTGAGGAGTGAAAGAAGTGAATTAGTTATTGCATTACATAAGGGAAGCCGGAATCCTGAGCTATCAATTAAGTCAATTAGTTAACCATGCCACTACCACAATAATTAGCATGCATTTAACCTAGGGCTTTTAAAAAAAACAATTTTTTTTTTTTAATAAAGCAGATTGAAACTGTTTCTGTAACGATCCAGTGTTTAAAAAAAATAAAATTAATTAGAATCGTTGATCCCTTCCAAGGAATAGTATCAGGGGAAAATTTCAAGTATTAGTGACGGTCAGACGGTTTGAAACTTTCATATTGGAATATTCCTTTTGTGAGGACACAGTCTGGTCACCTGCGGGCGCACAAGAAGGAGATCCCTGAAACGTTGGGACTATGAAATACTGATTGGGAGATTCACTGAGGAGAGTGAAGAAAAACAATCGCCACGATTTTTGGCATACTTGACTTGGCGTCTGGCCAGATTCTCAGATCTGGTCGTTGGAAGAAAGTTTCATAATGCCTTAGTGGCCTTTGATAGCCTCACGCGGGCTCGCATTGTCTCACGTGGTCTCGCATTGTCTCATGTGGTCTCGCATTGTCTCACGTGGTCTCGCATTGTCTCACGTGGTCTCGCATTGTCTCATGTGGTCTCGCATTGTCTCATGTGGTCTCGCATTGTCTCATGTGGTCTCGCATTGTCTCATGTGGTCTCGCATTGTCTCATGTGGTCTCGCATTGTCTCACGTGGTCTCGCATTGTCTCATGTGGTGTCGCATTGTCTCATGTGGTGTCGCATGGTCTCATGTGGTCTCGCATTGTCTCATGTGGTCTCGCATTGTCTCACGTGGTCTCGCATTGTCTCATGTGGTCTCGCATGGTCTCACGTGGTCTCGCATTGTCTCATGTGGTCTCGCATTGTCTCACGTGGTATCGCATTGTCTCACGTGGTCTCGCATTGTCTCACGTGGTCTCGCATTGTCTCACGTGGTCTCGCATTGTCTCATGTGGTCTCGCATTGTCCTGCCTTGTCGCATATAGACACCTTTTAAGGTGTCCATTTTTATATAATGTGAAAAAGTTCTGACATACATTAATTTTCCACCTATATGAAATAGGTCTGACATAATTACTTTCCTACCTTATATATCTTTGACATACACCTCCCCCATATATCTTTAACATAACCCCTCCCCCCCTCTTATATTTTGACTGATCCCGTATATATGCAATATACGAACTGGAAACATATTTAATTTTGTTCTTAGGACTGTATTATCCACTAATAACACAAGGGTCCTCAAAATTTTCACAGTCACTTTAGACACATTTAGGGGTTCGGGAATATGTCTTTTAAAACATATTACTTCCTGTTCACACTGCACGTCAATCACTGGTAGTGGCAAGGGGGGGGGGGAACCAGGATATAAAGACATCATTTAAAGAATAATATTAAAACAACTTTACGTTATTTAACTTTTAACTTTTGGCTGGTTTTAGATTTGTCATCATTGTCTCACGTGGTCTCGCATTGTCTCATGTGGTCTCGCATTGTCTCATGTGGTCTCGCATGGTCTCACGTGGTCTCGCATGGTCTCATGTGGTCTCGCATGGTCTCACGTGGTCTCGCATTGTCTCACGTGGTCTCGCATTGTCTCACGTGGTCTCGCATTGTCTCATGTGGTCTCGCATGGTCTCATGTGGTCTCGCATTGTCTCATGTGGTATCGCATTGTCTCATGTGGTATCGCATTGTCTCATGTGGTATCGCATTGTCTCATGTGGTATCGCATTGTCTCATGTGGTATCGCATTGTCTCACGTGGTCTCGCATTGTCTCATGTGGTCTCGCATTGTCTCATGTGGTATCGCATTGTCTCATGTGGTCTCGCATTGTCTCATGAGGTCTCGCATGGTTTCATGTGGTCTCGCATGGTCTCATGTGGTATCGCATTGTCTCACGTGGTCTCGCATTGTCTCACGTGGTCACGCATTGTCTCACGTGGTCTCGCATGGTCTCATGTGGTCTCGCATGGTCTCACGTGGTCTCGCATGGTCCCACGTGGTCTCGCATTGTCTCACGTGGTCTCGCATTGTCTCACGTGGTCTCGCATTGTCTCATGTGGTCTCGCATTGTCCTGCCTTGTCGCATATAGACACCTTTTAAGGTGTCCATTTTTATATAATGTGAAAAAGTTCTGACATACATTAATTTTCCACCTATATGAAATAGGTCTGACATAATTACTTTCCTACCTTATATATCTTTGACATACACCTCCCCCATATATCTTTAACATAACCCCTCCCCCCCTCTTATATTTTGACTGATCCCGTATATATGCAATATACGAACTGGAAACATATTTAATTTTGTTCTTAGGACTGTATTATCCACTAATAACACAAGGGTCCTCAAAATTTTCACAGTCACTTTAGACACATTTAGGGGTTCGGGAATATGTCTTTTAAAACATATTACTTCCTGTTCACACTGCACGTCAATCACTGGTAGTGGCAAGGGGGGGGGGGGGAACCAGGATATAAAGACATCATTTAAAGAATAATATTAAAAAAACTTTACGTTATTTAACTTTTAACTTTTGGCTGGTTTTAGATTTGTCACTGATACCAGGGGCCCCGTACAGTGCCTACGTGCCTAGGGTTAGGGACCCGTTGCGGGGCGGACGGGGCCCGTAGGCCGTAGTTTGACGACCCCCCCCCCCACCGCGAAAAAGCTTTGCTTGGAATGAAATGCTCATATAAAAATACATAAATATAATATAGGCTTACATAGCCAAGCCGGCAGCTCTCGATCTACACGCTTATGGCCAGGTTTCCTTATCGACGCTTACCTGTTCATGTCTTGAGATTAACGGATTATTAGCTGATCCACGACTGGCTTAATAGTGAACGGACTACGCGAAAACCTTGCCCCTTTTCAACCTGTAATTTAAAAAATATTTCTGCACTACAGTTGGTGTAAAACTACAGTCCTAGTGGTCATAGAGATGAAACCTATAGGTCAAGGGTATGAAACCTATTGGTCAAAGGTATGAAACCTATTGGTCAAAGGTGTGAAACCTATTGGTCAAAGGTGTGACACCTATGGTCAAAGGTATGAAACCTATAGGTCAAAGGTATGAAACGTATTGGTCAAAGAGATGAAACCTATTGGTCAAAGGTATGAAACCTATTGGTCAAAGGTATGAAACGTATTGGTCAAAGGTATGAAACCTATTGGTCAAAGGTATGAAACCTATTGGTCAAAGGTATGAAACCTATTGGTCAAAGGTATGAAACCTATTGGTCAAAGGTATGAAACCTATTGGTCAAAGGTATGAAACCTATAGGTCAAAGGTATGAAATCTATAGGTCAAGGGTATGAAACCTATAGGTCAAGGGTATGAAACCTATTGGTCAAAGGTGTGAACCTATAGGCCAAAGGTGTGAAACCTATTGGTCAAAGGTATGAAACATAAGTCAAAGGTATGAAACATATAGGTCCAAAGGTATGAAAACTATTGGTCAAAGAGATGAAACCTATTGGCCAAAGAGATTTAAACCTATTGGTCAAAGAGATTAAACCTATTGGTCAAAGAGATTAAAAATTTTGGCCAAAGAGATTAAACCTATTGGTCAAAGATATGAAACCTATTGGTCAAAGATATTAAAACTATTGTTCAAAGAGATTAAACGTATTGGTCAAAGAGATGAAACCTATTGGTCAAAGATATTAAAACTATTGGTGAAAAAGACCAGACTGTTTATCCTGACCATCCCAGGAACGAAAGATGCTTGGACACCAGATTTGTTAAACTTTGGAGACACCAAATAAGCAACAAAGACAAAGATTAAACAGCGCCATATTCTCCTACCAGGCCTGCCTCTCTCTCTCTCTCTCTCTCTGTAAGTCTCTCTCGCCCTCTCGCTGTTTCTCTCTCTCTCTCGACCTCTCTCTGGGATCACTCTCTCTCGCACCCTGTCTCTCTCTGCCTCTCTCTCCGCCTCTCTCTCTGCCCCCTCTCTATCTGTCCCTCTCTGTTTCTCTCTCTCTCTCTCTGCCTATCGCTCTCTCTCTGACTCTCTCTTCCAGTCTCTCTGCCCTCACTCTTTCTATATCTTTGTTTCTGCCTCAATAGCTGTATCACTCTCTTTTTAAGCACGGGGACAAAATGCAAAGTTATTGCTTCCCCGGTGTCAAGGTTATGAGTAAACCGTACTACAGAAGAAGGACGCCATTTTGACATACCCCTAGAAGTCTCCCTAACGTGCTTTCCCGGAGGTCACCCTCGTTCATACCCCCCCCCCCATACCAACCCCCCCCCCCCCCCCCCCCCCCCCCCCACCCC
>CAXITT010000374.1:27859-42444 GCA_964033795.1 Lymnaea stagnalis | reverse complement strand
CCCCCCCCCACAAAAAAAAAAAAAAAGAAAAATTAGTATTAAAAATATTAAAAAAGGAATAAAGAGAACAAAATTTTTTTTTTAAAATCCAAACAAAAATAAATTATTTTTAAAGCTATGATTTATACAAAATAAATTGTTAAGTTTAAAGACGTAAGGCAAGAATGCAAAATCTGGAAGTACTGATCTTAATTAACTAAAAAGAAACTGGTTCCAATAATTCGCCCAAAGCTGTCTCCGATTAAAGGGAAAGTATCCTGTGTTTTACACCAGGGGTCTCCAAACTACGGCCCGCGGGCCACATCCGGCCCGCGAGGCCATTTCTTCAGGCCCGCCGACGGTACTTGAATTTGCTTGGTAAAACGTATGTTTACCCACAGAGAAGGAAAACTTGTTGGATTTTCCCGCTGCTAACCTGATGCCGAGTTTCTGAAGCTGAAGAACTTTGCCGCTGGAATGGCATCCGTGTTTGGAACAACTTATGTCTGGGAGCAAAAATTTCAAAATAAAAATAAAAATGAAGTATGTGAAGTCAACACATCGCACGAGAGTGACTGATAAACATTTGAAAACAATTCTCTTGATTGGATGCAGAAATTCCAAACCAAACATTGATGAAATCTTGAAAGCCAAACGTCAGCTTAAACTCAACCTTTTTTTGCTGCTTAGTTTGTGATATTCGAATTATGTGCGCACTAGGTCTGATGTAACTGTCTTTTTGCTAACGTCGCCTTCTTTGATAATTTTTTTTTTTTTTTTGTGCTGAATATCGCTATCCTCAATCCTGTTACAAAAAATTACCCAAAAGCCGGGGCGTAAGAAGGTGTGGTGTCCGCCCAGGGTGGCACTTTAGTTTGGGGGCATCATTTTCGTTCAACGCATCGTACTTTGACATTGGCTTATTTTTTTTATTTTTTATGTGTATTAAGTATGAATGGTGGTTTTTCGTTAATGAGCTGCGGCAAAATCAAGGACAGCCCGGGCGTGACAAACAACAACAGCAACAAAAACATCCACACACCATAATGGTTTACCCTCCTGCAGCCCAGGCCTGCACAACTCAAAATGTATGGCGGGCCGCAATACTTTATGAAAAACCTGTACGGGCCGAAAGAAAATAGGACAGTTTGGGGGGGGGGCAACAATTAAGAAAATAATAATAATATAGAATATTTCGTTACTTCGCGGGCCGCAGAGTGAGTGCTAGCCGGCCGCATGTGGCCCGCGGGCCGTATGTTGTGCAGGCCTGCTGTAACCCACCCCCCTAACATCGACCGGACTGAAAATTATAAGTCACACAAGACCCTCTCAAGTATTGCAACATTATGTTCATATTAAGTCCAGGGCCGTGCGATTGGGGGGGGGGGAAGAGTGAGGGAACCAAACCCGGGGGAGGGGGGGGACTATCTTTAGAGAGCACCGATAAAATAATAATTAATAGAAAAAAAGTTCAATCCTGCTGTAACCCACCCCCCTAACATCGACCGGACTGAAAATTATAAGTCACACAAGACCCTCTCAAGTATTGCAACATTATGTTCATATTAAGTCCAGGGCCGTGCGATTGGGGGGGGGGAAGAGTGAGGGAACCACACCCGGGGGTGGGGGGGGACTATCTTTAGAGAGCACCGATAAAATAATAATTAATAGAAAAAAAGTTCAATTTTTTTTAAAATGCAAAATAATTGTATTAATAGATACTTTTGTGAAGACAGCGTCTAAATACAGCCTCCCCTCCCCCCTCCCACCCCCCTCCAGGGTTTGTTTCCCACGGGCCTGGGAACGTCAATAAAAGTCGTAGTAACTGATGGTAGAGTAGTTCAAGTATTTACATCGATCAAATGTCCACGTTGCCATACGACGCTTCAGTCACGTAGTGTCTGCATCGTACCAGTGGCTTAGCACATATATTCACCACGTACCTGTTGCATAGCACATACATTCACCACGTACCTGTGGCTTAGCACATACATTCACCACGTACCTGTGGCATAGCACATGCATTCACCACGTACCTGTGGCATAGCACATACATTCACCACGTACCTGTGGCATAACATACATTCAACACGTACCTGCGGCATAGCACATACATTCACCACGTACATGTGGCATAGCACATACATTCACAACGTACCTGTGGCATAACACATACATACACCACGTACCTGTGGCTTAGCACATACATTCACCACGTAAAAAACACATACATTCAACACGTACCTGTGGCATAGCACATACATTCACCACGTACCTGTGGCATAACATACATTCACCACGTACCTGTGGCATAGCACATACATTCACCACGTACCTGTGGCATAGCACATACATTCACCACGTACCTGTGGCATAACACATACATTCACCACGTAACCTGTGGCATAACACATACATTCACCACGTACCTGTGGCATAACATACATTCACCACGTACCTTTGACATAACACATACATTCACCACGTACATGTGGCTTAGCACAAACATTCACCACGTACCTTTGACATAACACATACATTCACCACGTACCTGTGGCTTAGCACAAACATTCACCACGTACCTTTGACATAACACATACATTCACCACGTACCTGTGGCTTAGCACATACATTCACCACGTACCTGTGGCATAGCACATAAATTCACCACGTACCTGTGGCATCACATACATTAGCACAAACATTCACCCCGTACCTTTGACATAACACATACATTCACCACGTACCTGTGGCTTAGCACAAACATTCCCCACGTACCTTTGACATAACACATACATTCACCACGTACCTGTGGCTTAGCACATACATTCACCACGTACCTGTGGCATAGCACATAAATTCACCACGTACCTGTGGCATAACATACATTCACCACGTACCTTTGACATAACACATACATTCACCACGTACCTGTGGCTTAGCACAAACATTCACTACGTACCTTTGACATAACACATACATTCACCACGTACCTGTGGCTTAGCACATACATTCACCACGTACCTTTGACATAACACATACATTCACCACGTACCTGTGGCTTAGCAAATACATTCACCACGTACCTTTGACATAACACATACATTCACCACGTACCTGTGGCATAACACATACATTCACCACGTACGAGATACTTATCTATCGTTCGATTAAGGGTCCAAATCCGAGTCAGTCAAGCTATGGGACTACGAACTGTGCAATAAACCCCAGTCAGTCAAGCTATGGGACTACGAACTGTGCAATAAACCCCAGTCAGTCAAGCTATGGGACTACGAACTGTGCAATATACCCCAGTCAGTCAAGCTATGGGACTACGAACTGTGCAATAAATCCCAGTCAGTCAAGCTATGGGACTACGAACTGTGCAATATACCCCAGTCAGTCAAGCTATGGGACTACGAACTGTGCAATAAACCCCAGTCAGTCAAGCTATGGGACTACGAACTGTGCAATAAACCCCAGTCAGTCAAGCTATGGGACTACGAACTGTGCAATATACCCCAGTCAGTCAAGCTATGGGACTACGAACTGTGCAATAAACCCCAGTCAGTCAAGCTATGGGACTACGAACTGTGCAATATACCCCTGTCAGTCAAGGTATGGGACTACGAACTGTGCAATATACCCCAGTCAGTCAAGCTATGGGACTACGAACTGTGCAATAAACCCCAGTGAGTCAAGCTATGGGACTACGAACTGTGCAATATACCCCAGTCAGTCAAGCTATGGGACTACGAACTGTGCAATATACCCCAGTCAGTCAAGCTATGGGACTACGAACTGTGCAATAAACCCCAGTCAGTCAAGCTATGGGACTACGAACAGTGCAATATACCCCAGTCAGTCAAGCTATGGGACTACGAACTGTGCAATATACCCCAGTCAGTCAAGCTATGGGACTACGAACTGTGCAGTACGCCCCAGTCAGTCAAGTTATAGGACTACGAACTGTGCAATAAACCCCAGTCAGTCAAGCTATGGGACTACGAACTGTGCACTACGCCCCAGTCAGTCAAGTTATAGGACTACGAACTGTGCAATAAACCCCAGTCAGTCAAGCTATGGGACTACGAACTGTGCACTACGCCCCAGTCAGTCAAGTTATAGGACTACGAACTGTGCAATAAACCCCAGTCAGTCAAGCTATGGGACTACGAACTGTGCACTACGCCCCAGTCAGTCAAGTTATAGGACTACGAACTGTGCAATAAACTCCAGTCAGTCAAGCTATGGGACTACGAACTGTGCACTACGCCCCAGTCAGTCAAGTTATAGGACTACGAACTGTGCAGCACGTTTTCCCCAAATGGTAGACAAAGATTCCAAGGCCGATTAACCACGAGTTTTGTTATCTCCATTTGTTTATCAATATGGCTAGAGCAACTCCCCCTTTTTTTTTAAACCTGATCCTCAGATAACGAGGCTGTGATCGAGGGCGATTCTTCCATTCAACTCTAGTTCGTCCAGAGTATTCCCTTTAGGAATTGCGGAGGTTCAAAAGAGATAGAGAGTATGTTTGTGATATTGAACTAAGGAAATCTGCTGGATATTAAGATGCAGTGGATGAGGACCTACGTAACTGTGCATTACATTTTTTGTCCACCCCCCCCCTCTCTCTCTCTCTCTCTCTGTCTCTCTTTTTCATTCTCTCCCTATTGATGTTTCTCCAAGCACCAGACTTTCTCTTGGCCGTCTTCCTCGAGTCCACTAGGCCAGTGCTCGGAAAACTCATTACTCAAAAGAGCCAAAAATCAGCAGCCGGACGATTAAAAAACAAATTGAGAGCCACATTTCTTTTCAGGAACTTGTCAAGAACCATGTTTTTTCGGCGTCAAAACCGATTTGAGACTGGCTGGTCGAGCCGCACTCAGGTCGCTGAGCCGCGATTTGTCGACGACTGCACTAGACCATTCCGGCATGCCTGCAAGTGTAAGCAGAGCCCTTGCGTGACTTTTGGAGGCGCCCCGCCACTTTTCGGGTTTGCGCCCTCTGCATTCAAATTTGAAAAAAAAAATTCCCCTTTTTTGTGTGTGTTGCACATTACAACCTTGTGTTCCTGAAATATCCAGGGTTACCTGGAGCTGCAGGGTTTGCAAGGCCCATATGATGGCTCATGCAAGGCCCATATGATGGCTCTGCCTATACGAATCCTGTGCAGGATGCCTCCAGTGAGCGCGTTGTATCGTGCACATATAATCATATCATATCATATCATATCACATCACATCATATCACATCACATATATATATACATAAAAGTGAATGTTTGTTTGTAGCTGGCTGGATTTGTTCCACATAAGTTTTTACATGGATTGATGGATCTTGACCAAACTTGGCACATGTATCCATCATGATCCAGAAGGAACTCTTAAGGGGTAATGAACTTTTTAAAACATTCCGTTTAGGGCTGGGGGCCCTGAATTCGTTTTTTTCCTTATATGAGGTATATAAATAAAATTAACAACAAATACTCCTACATGGATTGATGGATCTTGACCAAACTTAATACACATTTACTTTATTATCCATATTCAAATAAAAATTGGTACTGAACTCATAATATCCATTTCTGCAGGGCCGGGGGCCCCAGTTCATTTTTCCTTATATAAGCCATATAAATATCAATAGGCTTAATACTCCTACATGAATGGATGGATCTTGACCAAACTTATTTCATATACACATGATCATCCATATTCAAATACCAAAGTGTACTGAACTCATAATATCCATTTATCTGGTGTCGGGGGGCCCAGTTCCTTTTTCCTTATATAAGCTATATAAATATCAATAGGCTTAGACAACACTATAGTTTCTATGTGAATTAATGGATATAGCCCTTGCTTTGTAGCAATACCCTTCTTTGGCTGTATTGATATATCGGTGCATTTGAAACTAATAATATCCAATCTAGAATTTTCCAGAAATTTCCACAATTTTAAAAAGATATATTTCTATGGCATTTTTAAGTAGATTTTAATGGGACAAATTTTTAAATTTTAACTTTATTATTTATCAGTCTGATGTTATGGGGCCCCTACCTCAGACATAACTATACCATTTCAGTTATGGAATGGGCCCCCCGGGACACCTCGATTAACTTTCAAAGAAAAAAGGATTATAATTATGGCATTTGTTGAAGATTTTTATCGTATTTGAAAAATAACTAGACAAGTAGTTTTTACACATGTTTCGAGCAGGTTATTAAATTTAATCTAGAATCTTCCAGAAAGTTCTAAATTGTTACTAGGGGATATATAGTAAGAGAATATTGAAATGATAGTTAGTTCTATTCATTTCTGTACTGCCCTGGAGTTTAAAGTTGTCTTAGGATAACTGAAGAATTTTTTGATGCGGGATCCCAAAGGGGTCGGGATATCATAATCTTTAGCCCAACAGGATCAGGATCCCGCCAGGAAACGGGATCCCACCGGCATCGAGATCCTAACCTTGAAAGAATCCACCGGGATGAGGATCACACGAAGAAATGGGACTGCGACGGGATCGGTGTCCGAATGGGATCGGGGTCCCTATGGGATCGGGCTCACACCAGGATGGTATCATAATGCAATCCGGGCCACGCCGGGTATATAGGCCAGTATATGTATAAAAGTGTTTGTGGCTGGATTTATTCCACATACGGTTTTACATAGATTCTTGGATCTTAACCAAACTTGGCACATATATCCAGGCCCGCCGAGAAGGGGGGGGGGGCGGCGGGGGGCAAATGCCCAGGGGCCCGGCGAGTTTTAAGGGCCCGGCCCGGGCCCGCAATCAACTTTTGAAAATATTATGATCAGCTATAAAAAATGTATTACTTATGCTTTTGTAAATATAACTTAACTAAACTTAATTAGAATCGGATTAAACTTCAAGCATCTGAATATTGCCGTACTTATTGACCATTTTATCATTTTTATGCAATTCCGTCAATCCGTCGTCTTAGTACTTTCTTCTGCTGAAATAAACATCAATTTTTGAACACGAGTCACACGTGACATGACCAAAGAGACCGGGCTTGGTCAATTCGGCCCGAAATTTCTTTCGACCTGGCCTGCATATATCCATAATTATCCGGAAGGAACTCTTAAGGGATTATGACCATTTCATAACATTCCGTTTTGGGCCGGGGGCCCCGACTTCGTTTTTTTTCTTAAATGAGCTATATAAATAAAATGGGACAAATTTGAAATTTTAACTCTTTATTTTATCTCAATGATTTTCATACCCCCCCCCCCATTCTCAGACATAACTAAAAAGGTACTTTATAAAGTTGTCCCCCAGCAAGGCCCCTATTTTAATTTAAATGTACTATAGTTATAGTAGTAGCAATTAGTTGTATAATCTTTTGTATTTGTAAAATAATTACGTCGAAAAGTACTTTTTTTTTTACAGGTTTTATGGAGGATATTAAATTAAATCTAAAATCTTCAAGAAGGTTCTATATTATTCTAAGGGGTCATTTAACGTTATCTAAAGGCTTGTTCGAACGAAATCGCACTGAGCATGATCCCATAGAAAAACAAGATCCTAATGGGGAAGAGATTAAATAGTACACTGGAACCCATAGGTATCGCGATCCCATCGGGTAGTGGGATCTACTGGGATCGGGATCCTAGCGGTAAACGGGATAAAAATTGGAAAAAGGAGGGTCCCTAGGTAGAACGGGATCTCATAAAGAACGGTCTCCAAACGGGATCGGGATCAACCGAGATTGGGATCCCACCGGAATCGAGACGACGACGGGATCGGGATCCTACTGGGATCTTGATTCCCTCAAGATGCAGAGCCGAAAGAAGATGGGATCCCAAAGGGATCGGGATAACACCGGGATTTCGCTGGGATAATTGGTCCCAATGGTAATGGGATCCATTAGAACAGGGCACTAATGCAATGCCGGATCAAAACCGCTAGCACATGGATATGGGGTGTGAAGTGTGACGATCTTTACATTGTATCCCAGAATGTTGGGATCGAATTCAAGTGGGATACCAAATGAAAATTATCTTCTACACAAGAAATCAGAACATAATACAAATGATACATTTTTTCAATATGTATACTTCCTTTAAAATTTACATTTCAAAGTTTCGTAAAATATACATATTAGTTACAAATAAAATTTAAAATTTATTTTGGAGATCGATTAAAGTAATTTCTGTTTTAAAGCTGGTAAACATTTGTTGACCAACAAACAACAATTTTGGTATCAAATTATCCAATATTATATCTGATAAAAAAATAAAAATATAATATTTATTGTTTCCCTTTAAAAACATAAATTTTGTATAAGCTCTCATTGATCAAAGCTCATTAATACCGAACGATGAATTGATATTACGGAAAAGTAAATTGTTAGCTAGACGGCTCCATAACATCTGAAATATGATTTGATATAACGGAAAAGTAAATTGGCAGTAAGATAGCTACATAACTACTGAAATATAAATCAATTATTAATCACGTCTTAAAGACCTGTGGTTGTTCACAAATGTATAACTTTGTTATAACTTTAAACGAGGTCCCTCAAAATAACGAAGGGAAGGAAAATAGCATGAGGCTTGACTTATCAATAGGTCCCTTAAAATAACGAAGGGAAGGAAGATAGCATGAGGCCTTGACTTATCAATCGAAAACAAGCGAAGTTAATTGAAACGATTTTAAAAAAGACGAACCATTTCATAAGTTATCACATATTAAATTTACTTTACGTTGGAAGAAAAATGTGATCTCTATGTTATTCCTTCATTTGTTATGCCAAAAAATGGGATCTCTATGTTATTCCTTCATTTGTTATGCCAAAAAATGTGATCTCTATGTTATTCCTTCATTTGTTATGCCAAAAAATGTGATCTCTATGTTATTCCTTCATTTGCTATGCCAAAAAATGGGATCTCTATGTTATTCCTTCATTTGTTATGCCAAAAAATGGGATCTCTATGTTATTCCTTCATTTGTTATGCCAAAAAATGGGATCTCTATGTTATTCCTTCATTTGTTATGCCAAAAAATGTGATCTCTATGTTATTCCTTCATTTGTTATGCCAAAAAATGTGATCTCTATGTTATTCCTTCATTTGCTATGCCAAAAAATGGGATCTCTATGTTATTCCTTCATTTGTTATGCCAAATAAATGTGATCTCTATGTTATTCCTTCATTTGTTATGCCAAAAAATGTGATCTCTATGTTATTCCTTCATTTGTTATGCCAAAAAAAAATGTGATCTCTATGTTATTCCTTTATTTGCTATGCTAAAAAATGTGATCTCTATGATTTCACTTAGTTTGTATGCATAATAAAGGTGACATTCATGTTATTCCTTTATTTGGTGCGCCAAATAAATGTGATATCCATGTTATTCGTTTAGTTGCTATGCAAAATAACTGTGATCTCTATGTTATTCACTTAGCTGTCACGTCAAGTCAATTAAAATTATGTTAACACAAACAATGTGTGTCAATAAAACAATATATGCTCAACTTTAATGAGGATTTTACAAAATACTAACATCAATGTGTCGGCACATGCCTTCATCGGTACAACAAGCTAAACATTTCAATAAGTATGAACTCAATTTACTTACATATTTGTTTGCATGTATCCAACCTTAAAAAAATAGATACAGTTACGAATAAGAGTGGGCGAAAAGCCCATAAGAAACTAAGGTAAGATAAGAAGTACGGAAAGAAATGCGTGGAAGTACAACTGACAAATATCGTAAAATGATTATACTTATTATATATATATATATATATATATATATATATATATTTGCGCAAACATACCCATGGAGAAATAATCAAAGCATTAAATATTACACATGTTTACCATTAAGTTAAACAACCCCTTAAAGATGGTTTACAAATACATCCTTTTACTGCTTTGTGTGTGTGTGTGCAGTGTTTACGTAATTGTACGTGATTTATCGTGTATTTGATTGTAGCAACTCATGGGGATATTTAAAAAATCAACAAAAAAAAATCAATCTTAGTGCTTGTAAAACCCTAACAGACCTAAAGATGTACTTCATCCCAAACACGTCGCAATTACCAAGCACATAGCAAGAGATACACCTTTAATCTCCACACCAAAACACGAACCCATTGAACAGATCTTATTTCATTCATATTCCCATTGTAAACAGGAAAAAAAAAACAACAACAATTTTTTAGGTGGTGGGGCTGAAAGTCTGAATGAATATGTTGTCATCCTGCAACGAGTCTATGTGCCAAGTTTCAGCTCGATAGGATGACGGAAAGCGGGTCAAACACACGGACAAAAGCGAAGTTAATAATAAACGATTAGAAAAGAAAAAAGAGGTTACACGTAAATTACAAACAATTGCGCCTACCCAAACTAAATAAATAAATACATAAATAAAATAAAACATAAAGCTACAACAACGTCCAAACCAAAATAATCGAATCAAGTATGTAAACATCCATATTGTTGTTTGCCTGTTTACTAACTCGTCCCGCCAAAAGCCATAGTACTAGCAGACACCGGAAATGTTTACCGTACCTAAGTTAGACGTACTTCAGATTTTGTTCTCATCGAAACAAAAACACATGCATATAGCTATATCAACATCAGTTTGTTATGTCCACGCTGGTGACCTATACCGTTATCGCAGTCAGACCCAAGGAGTTATCACGGCGTGTTATCGTCGCTGGCGGAGCGTTCAAAATAGAATGCCGTCGAGGCGATAACAATGAGGTCAGACCAAAAGTGTGTTGTTCAAGTTACACGGTCTCGAAACCTTGAAAACGAACGGGACCAAAAAGAGCAAGTCCGGCGTGACGTGGCGTTACTGTAAAACAGCTCATGCGTGTTTGGCTCACATTAGTGTTGCCCAAAACAGAAATCTTGCCGCTGCAATTAAGCAACATGCATATAGAGCGTTGCAGCATGTGGCAAATAATATTTCCACTGTCTCTCTATTATAGCCCCTTGCTTTATCCGGCAGGTATAAGGGGCCCTTGACCTTATCTGGCATGTACAATGATCCCATGGCTTATCTGGCAGGTACAAGGTGCCCATGGCATTATCTGGAAGGTACAAGGGGCCCTTGACATTGTCTGGCAGGTACAATGATCCCATGGCTTATCTGGCAGGTACAAGGTGCCCATGGCATTATCTGGAAGGTACAAGGGGCCCTTGACATTATCTGGCAGGTACAATGATCCCTTGGCTTATCTGGCAGGTACAAGGTGCCCATGGCATTATCTGGCAGGTACAAAGGGGTCCCTTGCTTTATCTGGCACGTACAAGGAGGTATTTTGCTTTATCTGGCACGAACAAAGGGGTCCCTTGCTTTATCTGGCACGTACATGGGGGTCCCTTGTTTTATCTGGCACGTACAAGGGGGTCTCTTGATTTATCTGGCACGTACAAGGGGGTCCCTTGATTTATCTGGCACGTACAAGGGGGTCCCTTGCTTTATCTGTCACGTACAAGGGGGTCCTTTGCTTTATCTGACACGTACATGGGGGTACCTTGCTTTATCTGGCACGTACAAGGGGGTCCTTTGCTTTATCTGTCACGTACAAGGAGATCCTTTGCTTTATCTGGCACGTACAAGGAGGTCCCTTGCTTTATCTGGCATGTACAAGGGGGTCCCTTGCTTTATCTGGCACGTACAAGGAAGGGGGCCCGTGACCTTATCTGGCAGGTACAATGGGTCCATGACTTTATCTGACAGGTTCAAGGACTAAAACACATTATAAAATCACGCTGTATATATAAGAAAAATAATATGAAACGTGAAACGGTAGCATAAAAGTAAATTCCGTTCCAGGACATGTGCACCACATTGTATTTCAGCGGATGCAACCTAACTTGAAAAGGCCATAAACACATTTTTTTTTAAAACTTCGTGATAAAATTAGTGAATAATCGATTCAATAATCACGTCACTCCCCCCCCCCCTTCCCCCCTTTCCCTTTTACAGAGCGTTGTCGTGACGATTGGCTCACACCGTTGGTGATATAAAATCTCTTGATCACGTGACACCATACATTTTGGGGGTTTTTTGTTCCGGAAAGTTAAAAAAAAATAAAAAATTGGACCAATAAATAATGTTTTTTTGGAACTCAATAAAAATTTAACTTCTTCCAAAAAAAATTCTTTAATGATGTAATGATTAGTTTTAATCCATTTTTGCTATCTGGATTCTGGAGTGAAAGGATCATATGCCAGGTTTTTTGGAAAACTGATGTTATAATAATAATAATAATAATTTAAAAAAAAAAAGACGATTCAAATCCCCGTGAGTGGTTGACATTTCATTTGTTTCGTTAGTTTGAATGACTTGACGGTATGATTTCTGAGACGATCTTTAAATTAAATTTTAACATATAAAGGGAGAGAGAGGAAAAAAAACATCACCAAAAAAAAAAATGATCAAGAAGAGCAGCGATAAATATTCTTCCGTATATTTTAAAGTTTTCCCACAAATGCCGATGGCGCATGCGTGACGCAGCTGGTGCATTTAACTAAGTCTTACCACGTGCAGTGTCGCTTTGATGGTAAATATTTGTGATGCGCAACCGTGGATGTGCATGTGCTGCCCCAATTATTTAATCTCGCTACAGAACGCAATCCTTCCAGCAAGAAATTAAGAGCATGACAAGGTCTAAATCTTCATGGGCATCTGTTTAAGATGGCAGTTTGCCTGACCTACCCCCCCACCCCTTACCCCTTCCCCTTACCCCCCCCACCCCCCCCCCCCCCCCCCCCCCCCCCTAGAAATTAAGAGCATGACAAGGTCTAAATCGTCATGGGCATCTGTTTAAGATGGCAGTTTGCCTGACCTACCCCCCCACCCCTTACCCCTTCCCCTTACCCCCAGGACCCCCCCCACACACACACACACGTACATTAAAAGGTTGTTTGATATTTTAGGTAGTAACAATAAATAATAGCCAAGTTTTTTTTTTCTCGCAAGTAAATATATAGACTTAAAAATATTTAAAAGAATAAATACCTATATCATTAAAAATTTCTACAACTAACTACAGAATGATAAATATTACTCATTTCATGAAGTTAGTAGAAATTTATCTGTCTGTCTATCATCCATCCATCCATCCATCCATACATATACTTTGTAAATAAAATTTTAATTTATTGGAGAATTTTGAATATTAGTATTTCCCTTTGAGAAAGGGAATGAATTACTATCTAAGTCAACAAATATTTTTCGTTAAAAGGTTAAATAAGAAAGTTGCCTCCCGCCCCAGTGCTGTTTTAAGGTATGGGCACATGTGGCAGTTGCCGAGGGCCTCACATATCTATGGGAATATCAAGTAGCCCATATTGTTAATGAATATCGAACTATCTTGAGACAATTTAGTTTGATTTCAAATTGCAGTGAGAAGCAGGTTTCAAAGTGCAGTGGGGAGACAGGTTTCAAAGTGCAGTAAGAAGCATGTTTCAAAGTTCAGTGGGAAGCAGGTTTCCAAAGTTTTTGTGAACGTTTTTTTCTTCGATTTCCAAATCAATTCCATTTTTTTGTACTCACTGATCCCCTCCACAAACCCCAGCTCCAATTTCAATTGGGTGCCTTCAGCGCCCTCGATTTTTGCTCAGCCGGAAACTGTTTATTGAAATTCGCTCATTTTAACTATTGTGAGACCTAGAAATCTTGTTAAATTTACCTTCACTTTTGTAATTCAATTTAAACTCTGAGGCATATCATAAACGAAAGCAATAGTTTTGCATTGAATACTTATTTATCTATATAACATATTTGACAACATAATAAAACACAACAAATGAAATTTCTCTAGTCGAGGATTTAAATTGAGGATATTAGGCTGTTGTCCCAGCCTTTGTTAAAACATACTTCTTTTCCAATGTAAATGTAAAATTGTCAAAACTAGAACAGAAAAATGGGTTTGGTTTTAGAAACGGGACAATTAGGCGCCCCGAGAGAATTTTTCGGAGACACCGGGTACGATCGTGAAAAAACGGGACAATCCTGTTTTTACGGTACGTGTGGTCACCCTAACCTACAGGCATGATTTTTATCTCCACACTACAATATACAACGTGTTTACGGTTTAGTACCACGTGGTTCTTCTCCTGACTGCTGCTGTCCTGACTGCTGCCGACCCAGGTGAGAATTCGAGCAGATGTCAAGTCCCACCGTGTCGATACCTTCCGATAAGCGTACGACCAATGCACCAGGAGTTGCAGTGTCAAGGCCAGTAGATTTATGGCCAGGTTTTTTTCACCAGTCATGTCATCTTTTTTTAAGAGCAGGGGTTCTCAAAAGTTTTGTGTCCTCCACGGCCCCTTTGAAACCATAAACACACCTTACCCCCCACCCCCCTCTTCTCTGTTGGAACCCGTTAAAATAATCTTTCAGAATAGTAGTCTTGCACAAGTCTGTGAGGACCATTGTAACATCATTAGAATCCACGATACCCCGCCCCCCCCCCAACTGTTTTAAAGTATGATAACTATCACTCAAAAATTGTATGTATGAAACTGTGACATATGTCCTTAAACTATCCTCGAACGGACGAATCGACCTTTCAGATTGACGCATGCTCCTCGTAGACTTTGTGGTGGTGGGGG
>CAXITT010000373.1:773396-792560 GCA_964033795.1 Lymnaea stagnalis | reverse complement strand
CATTCCTTCATCATGAGCTGTAATCATTCTTCAACAGGAATGAATGTTCAAGAGCAATCACAAGATGAATAGTCGAGAGAAACCACACCTCAACAAGACATGTTCTAATGATCTTCCATCTCATAGAAATCAATCCATTAAATGACAACTTTGGACAATAAGGTATGTGAAATTTTACTATGAAATGAATGAGCGTGATAAGTTGGGCCACCTGGGTATAGCAAATAGTAAATGTATAGGAAATGTTCAACATTAATACAGCAAAATATCTGGGGAAAAAAGTACCTTTACCAGCATAACAATCGGTCGACTATACTACTTTAGTGAAAACTTGGGCTTAAACAAAAATAGTAAATATAAAATGAGCAATGGTAATTATTATTTAAGATTTTATTAAATATAATGAAACGAGCAATAGTCATTGTTATCTGTAATTATCAAATTAGAAGATGAATCAAATTTCATAGTCATTATAAAAAAATATAATTATTTAGAGCAGTGGTTCTCAACCTTTCTAATGCCACGACCCCTTTATAAAGTTCTTTATGTTGTGGCGACCCCCAACCATAAAATTATTTTCATTGTTACTTCATAACTGTTATGATTTTTAATGTAAATGTCTGATATGCAGAATTCATTTTCATTGTTTCAAATTGAACATAATTTAAGCATTAATCACAAAAAACAATATATTGTGAAATATTAATTTCTGATTACAAAGAAATGCAATTTTGTCTTCAAGCATGGTGTAGCATGGGTAACAGTCTTAATTTAACAACAGTAAACTACTTTGCTACATTTTGCGACAGTATTCTAAAAGCCAACATCAGTGCCAAGGTTTAGATTGTTTCTTTCTTACCTGATCAGAAATGCTCAGAACAGTCTTTGCACGAGCACAACGAAGATGATCTTCCACAAGTCTACTTCTATCTTTAGGCTTGATTACCAACAAGCTGGAAAACCCTGTTTCATGAAGATATGTTGTTGGAAAGAAAGAGGAAAGCGCAACAGAAAAGGGTATGACTGCAAACACTTGATCCAGAATTTTGTAACTGGCATTGTAGAGAAATCATTTCTTGCTGTATCGCAGTCAATCCAGGAAAATCCTGTACTGAGCAATTTTTGTGGAAATTACCGCGACTCAGGAAAATCTTCAACTTTGACTGTGAATGGACTTCTGGCAAGTGCAAATGGGGTGTGAGATAGATTTGGAAAGTACCCGGTACGATGAAATTTCGTCCGTAAGCATGTGCAAGTGTTCCTTCACAGAATTTGTCATTGTAATTCCTTTGTCTGGTTCAATATCATGAAACAAGATAATATGGGCAACGTATACATTTTATTTTCATCCAATTTTTTTGGCCAAAGCTGAAATTAAAATTTAAATGATCGCATCTTTTTAGGGAAATTGTAGGATGTTGCATTTGGTCCTTGCAGTGATAAATTTAACTCATTTAAGATGGCGAAATCACTAAAAAGAGCTTCAAACTGCGATCTTGCTTTCTGATTTAAAAAAGTTTTGAGTTCATCACGAAGCTCAAAAACACATTTTAAAACTGTTCCTTTCAACAACCATTTCATTTCGGTGTGAAATAGCAGAGCATTGTTCGACGCATCAACTCGTTGCACAGTCGAATGTTTAAAGTGCTTGCCTTTACAAAATTGACAGAACTTATGACACTTTTCGTTACTTCTTTTAACTCTTGTGACAGCTTCTTCATAGCTAATATTTGCCGATTAATCAATCAGTAAGTCCCGGTGACTTTTTGTGACTCATTCAGTATTAGACGTTGAATCCATTTCGACATCCTAGCATAGCTGGAGCACCATCTTTGCAAAAAACTCAAACCTTTTCCAAGAGATATTATGGTCTTTCAGAAGTAAACCAACTCTATCAAATACATCACGTGCAGAAAAGAAACTCATCTTAAAGTCACCATCATTAATATACCTCACATAAATTAGTAACTGTGAACAGTTTGCAACGTCTGTAGATTCATCAAGCTGAATACTAAATATTAGAAGTGGAGGAGATTTATTTTCCTAGATTACCTGATCAAGAATCTCAACAGACATGTCATCTGTTTTTCTGCGGACAGTGTCATTAGATACGGAAATTGCACTCGGCTTCGAAACAAATTCGTCTCCAATCATAATGAAAATTTCTGACATTTCTGGTTTTTTAGCCGGACCAAATCAATCGGTTTCTAAGACCATCAGCATCGAAAATGTGTGTTTTCCAATGGTCTTTGGTGACCCCCATGAAAGGGTTGCGCAAGGGGGTCAGGACCGACAGGTGGAGAACCGCTGATTTAGAGGATAACCTTTTAATAATAATATCTGAAAAATTTCATGACAGTCACCATGGTCACCGTAGGCTGCTAGTATTATTATCTAATGATGTAACAGTCATTATTTTTATGGTCTTGTCCCATCCATCCCTGTGACTCTGGCAATCCCTAAACTTCATTCCACTCAGAACTGATGCTTTTGTATTTCCATGCTTGGATTTCCAACTGCAGTAGATCTGAGAATGAAAGATTGTGCTATTTTCGAGGAAAAATGCATAATCGAACATTTATTAACGTTCATGCTCCCATCAAAGATATGGAAGGTTGGGGAAAAGAATCCTTTTATGAGACACTGGAAAAGATCTACATAGAGGCAGCACGACATGATATTAAAATAGTGAGTGACGACTTCAATGCCAACTATTGGCAAGGTAAAGTCTGCATAAAGAATCCAATGACAATGGGATCTGACTCATAGACATTGCTTCAATAAAAGAAATGTCAGTTAGCAGCACCAAGTTTCCACTCAAAAAATATACACATAAAGTTACTTGGAACTCGCCAGATTGAATTACCCATGTTTTAATCAATCGTTTTAAGGATCAGACATACTAGATGTAAGAAGCTATCAAGGAGCAGATGTAGGCTCTGACCATCTACTTGTAAGGGTTAAATATAAGCAGAGAATAAGCATTATTCACAATGGCCAAAATCAAAGAGAAAAGTGATTACCAAAAACTTTCCAAAAATGATGTAACAAGTAGAAGCATTACAGGAGGAAACAGGGAAAACAACATAAATGAACAGGGGGATCGGGTTAAAAAAATGCTGTGAAAACATCAGAAAATCAGAAAAAGTAGGAGGATTGCAGCTATCAAACAATGCTGATTTGATCATGAATGCACGAATGCAGACAGACTGTTGAAGAAAGGAACAAAGCCAGAGGAAAGCCATAGAAATGTGTAGAAAGAAAAAGAGGACATGGGGAAAAGCTAAATGAAAAAGAAGACTTATCAAGGGAGGGAAACATCAGAGCAATGTACATAAAGCTGAAAAGATTGGATACCAAGCCAGACCACAAATGTGTGAGAGCCAGAATGGAAATTTTGAGGACATAATAAGTGCAGACAATAGATAAGATGAAGATTATCAACCACCAAATGGAGGACCAGACCCTTTAATAAACTAGTCAACTCTAGAAGAAACTTCAGACGTAATCAATTCTATGAAAAACCACAAAGCCCCTGGAGAAGATCTCATCACAGCAGAACTTATAACTAAAATTTGTCAGAAGAGAAAATTCCAACAGAATGGCAAACAGCACTAATAACCTCAATACACAAGAAAGCTTCCAAACTTCAGTGCACAAACTACAGAGGAATTTCCCTATTAAATGTTACATACAAATTACTGACAAAAGTAGTTGCCAAAAGGCTACAGCCTTTCACTGAAGAAATACTAGGTGACTTCCAATGTGGATTAAGACAAAACAGATCAACGACTGATTGGATGCCTATTAGAGAAATGTTACAAACATAATATCCCAGTACATCAACTCTTTTGGCATATGACAGCATCAAAACCAGGTTGACATGGCTATTCTCAACTTCTCAAAGGCCTTCGACACTGTTCCGCACAGCCTTCTTCTACATAAGCTCTACCACTATGGCATTACCGGCAACCTTCACTCCTGGCTCTCAACATTCCTAACACAACGTAGCATGCAAGTAGTAGTAGTAGACGGTGTCCAATCAGGGAAAGCTACCGCAGACTCAGGAGTTCCACAAGGCACAGTGCTGGGCCCCTTCTCTTCCTCTGTCACATAAACATCTCAAGTGAAGCTGTTTGCAGATGACTGTCTTGTATACAGAGAGATAAACGGCTGCGATGACCACAACCACCTCCAAACAGATTTGAAGTGCCTTATGAATTGAGCGGACAATTGGGGCATGAAATTTAATGAAACCAAATGCTACACAATGACCATCTCAAGAAAAAAAAACATCAACCTATATGTACTCACTAAACAAGACAATTCTCCAACAAGCATCAAATAACCTAAAATGGTCACCCCATATAAACAAAATTTTATTTAAAAAAGCCAACTCCACTCTAGGTACAAAATGCATATCTATCACTCGTCCATCCACTACTAGAATATGGAGCGATCATCACACTTTAAGCAAGACGTGGACAAGATGGAGCGAATTCAACGTACCGGTGTGCGTTTTATCGCTCGAGACTACAAATCCACCACTTCTGGCTTCGTCACTGGCCTCTTAAAAAGATTTGACAACTCCCTCCCACCCCCTTTAAAGACAGACGAGAGGGACTCCGCCTGATATTCTTATATGAAGTGATCATGGGACTGGTGCCGGCCATCCCAGCAGGCATGTACCTCACCCCACAGAAGCCGGGTAGACTGATCAGAGCAAAATGCTAACTGAACACTGACTTCACCACTGACATTCCCATAAACAATTACACCAGAAACAATAGCAAATGCTTCAAAGTGCCTCAGTGCAGTATAAACAACCTTTCTTCCCACGCAGAATAATAGCATGGAACCACCTGGACAATGCCACTGTGAACTCGACATCGGTCGAAAGCTTCAAGGCTGCCCTGGCATCAGCTAGGAGCTGTTAGAATAGCAACATCATACCCCCAACCGTTGCACAGATGTCAGTACATGGATGCAGCAACGAACACAACCAGAACCAGAAAAGAAAATATCTTTATAAGACTGATGCATAAAATAACTGAAAAAGTATTTGCTTACGAAGTTCAGGGAGAATATTCAAAGGTATTTCAGATTAGACGAGGCCTAAGCAAGGAGACTAACTGACATACATGCTATTTAATCTAAAATTGGATAGAGTTATAAAAGTGGTTCTCAACTTTCCTAATGCTACAACTGTTCCTCGTGTTGTGGTGACCCACCTACCACAAAATTATTGTCGTTGCTACTTCATAACTGTAGAGTAACCCCTGGGAAAGAGTCAATCGACTCCCAAATGGGTTGAGAAGCGCCGAGTTATAAGAAGCATACATATTGACATCTGAGGAAAACCCAAGACCCGCTCTCTACAATCAACCCCTTCAGTATCTTGCATATGCTGATGACTTTGTCAGCACTGTAAGGGAAAAGTAGGAAAGATATATCAAAAGCCTTTATTGAATTAGAAGACTTATAAAATTAAAGCATCCAAGTTCACCCTCACGATGATAATGCTTCGAGCATAAAATCACTATAAGCAGGGTTGGAAGTCATGAAGTCATTAAAAAAACACTTTTGATAAAGTAAATCAATTCAAATACCTAGGATCTTTATGAAATGAAAGAAATGAATTACTAACAGAAATAAAAATAAAAGAAAGATTATTGGCAGGAAATAGGGCATACTTTAGTAGTCAGAAAATTTACAAAAGTAAAAAGATATAAGCAAGTGAAACTTGGTACTTAACAAAACCGACAGTAAACCTATTAAACTCATGGGAGAGAGAAAAGTTCCCAAGAAAGCCAAAGTTGACCAGATATTATATTGACCAGATAACCACTGCTCATGTTAATGGAGTAATCCAAATGTATTTATATTCTATCTTTGGTTATTTTACGAGAGTTAAAAAGTTGTGCATGACTGATAAAATGATCTGATTGAATAACCATCTTTTTTTATGCAAAGGGGTCATTGGTGATCCTGTGATTGTAGATATGTATCATAATTTGAAAGTAGTATTAGAAATGAGTTTAGCATATTACAAGCTGGTGACCAATGAAGTGAAGTTCAATTGAACCTGTAAACTGTCATTGGTGAGGGATATTATGAGTAAAGTCACTGAAGGAAATTTAAAAGCTTGTGATTTGCCAATTTAAATGAAGTTCTCATTTAATTATTCTAAATTATGTACCTAGAGCTCAATCAAAATATTTATTTTAATTTCGCTGTATTTAACAATGTAACAAAAACAAAAGATGTAACGATAAATGGGATTGAACATATACTTGAATTTATTTGTTATCATATTATAATTGACTTGCGTAAAATAATTGAAAATGCCTATCATACAGTTAAACCAATGAGTTCTTTTAGCTTTAAGCTTGGTAGCAATTAAGGATTTATCCATTTGGGAAAGATGGGCATAGATAAGGAGAGGTTATTATACTGATAACAAATTTTAGTTGATAAATATTTCTTTTATTTTCAGATGGAGTTCAAGAACTGAAGACAAAATCTTTGAGGGAAGACTGAAATTTTCTTCAGTTGGTGCCAAACAATTCAAGGCAAAGAGTATGAAGAAAAGTCAAGATCTCAGATTGCTTTCATAAATAGATGGTGCTTATTATTGTATGTGAATGTGAGGGAAAGGTTACCATTCAAAGAGAGGTCCGCTGGGACGAGCATATTAACAATGTATGTAAGCAAGCAAACAAGACCCTAGGGTTCTTAAGGCGAAATCTAAAGATTGGCAACTCCTGTGTGAAAGAAAGAGCATATAAAGCCTTTATCCGTCCGATTTTAGATTATGCATCTTCAGTCTGGGACCCATTTACTCAGAAGAGCAGCACGCTTTGTCATAAACCGCTACAGGAATACCTCTAGTGTTGGCAGCATGCTAGAAACACTAGGCTGGTCACCATTGGAGAAATGACGACGACAATCCAGGCTTTCCATGATGTACAAGATAAATAATGGGCTGGTACACTGTTCCAGTATTAAACAGAAACTCGTCCCTCTCCCCCATAGACAGAGACGAGCACAATCAGGGACTGGAACAATCTTTCAAAAGGAAAGGTTGAGGCGACAACACTCCTCATCAACACCAGTAACAGAAAGATTGCAAATCCTATCTACATGCATAGGAGCCAAAATGATCAATAAATTGATTGTGGGACCTTAGGATATAGAAGAAATTTACATTGCTTCAATAAATAGATGGTGTTTAATTAATGGTATGTGAGAGAAAAAAGATGTTTAAAATAAAAGAAAGAAAAAACATTTGAAGTTTTGTAAAATTTATTAAATTGAAAAAAGAAAACGAAAACATGAATGCTCTTTATTTTAGGGGGAGAAAAACAAAAAATATCCTCGCGAGACTATCTCCAAAGAGATGAAAACATGAATACTCCTGGTGATATACAGTGAGTCATCTTTACAAAAGAAACATGTTAAAATTGATGGTGACTTGTTTGGTAACTTAAGGGCTTGGTGAAATCCAAGCTACCTAAAAAATGTAGGCACCTTATTCCACCAAGCCCTCCAATGTTACAGGCAAAGTGTGAAATCCAGGCATTCTATAAGATCTACTTTAATTTAAATGTCTATAAAAGTCCAGGCACTAAAGCTATAGACAATACTGCTTGATATCTCAACAGTCAATCTATAGAATGCCTGGATTTCATACTTTTCCTGTAAATACAAATCAATCCATCTTTTATTAACATTTGCTATTTGTCTAAAACCACCATCATCTTGCAAAAAAAATATTTACAATGAATTCACATGGTTGGTGTTTAGTTTTTGTACAAAAGACATTTGTATGTTTATCACATGGGGGACTTTGACATCATAATTCTGCATTGCCCCTGTTGTTATTTGATTGCTTGTCGCCAAATAATTAAACCGTATTTGTGCACAATTGGAGTCTCATCATTTGATGACCAGCAATATACAATATCACACATCCTTAACTGATTCTAAACAACATATTTACAATGGTATATATTCAAAGTCTTTACGTACGTTCACAGTTCACACTACCTAATAGTTACTAGGATTCTTGCCTTTTGAACATGATGGGACTGTTTATGTAACTTGCCAGCAGAAACTGTACTGGACCAGTGAAATGAAATATGCTAGTCAGCATCTGATATAGTATATAGAGAGCAGCTTGAAAGTGAGCAGCTTCTAGTCACAGAAAGTTGAGAATCCATGTAACAAATCTGCAGTGTAAATGTACCTTTAAAACTACACCCATCTAACACCGGGTACATTTGATGACCAACACTATACATCCTTTACTAATACTAGACAACATAGATCTACAAAGTCTTATGCCTACAACAGACCTGTTTACCCTCAAACTCTTAAAATCGCACACTTATCACAAACTTGTTAAATACCTTATATTTATAGTAAAAAAATAAACATGCAGTCTATATAATGTTGACACCTCAAAATCGTACATAGTATGCCAAAATAGTAAGAGTAAACAGGTCTGCTACAAAATCAAATTTCAAATACATGAAAAGTGAGATTCAAATTATAAAATTTAAGGAAACAATTATAATTTTCAATAAAATTTAAAAAATCATGAAAAAATTTAGATACTGGATCACAAGTTCATACACACATTTATTTAACATCTTGAAGGGGTTGGCACTTTTATTCAGTTAAGTAAAATCATACAATACAATAACTATCAACAATAAAAATAATGGTTCAAATTGTTGGCACTGCTGGTGGTCAAATGTTCATGTTGTTGGCACCGCTGATGGTCAAATGTTCATGTTGTTGGCACTACTGGTGGTCAAATGTTCAGGAAGGAAACACTATCTGTTGTTCAATGTTGAAATTTTGGAAGTCAAGGAGTCTTAACTTAATAAAAGATAAAGACTGACCTATTCAGGAGTGTCTTTGTTAGTGTTACAGAGAAAAGAAATCTTTGTGGTACCCAATCATGGATGAATCTCAGTTGTATCCAATCATGGATGTACGGTATCTCAGTTGTACCAATCATGGCTGTATCTCAGTTGTATCCAAAAATGGATGTATCTCTGTAAGTTATACCCAATCATGGATGTATCTCTGTTGTACCCAGCATGGATGTATTATCTCAGTGTTAGACAATCATGGTTGTATCTCAGTTGTACAGAACCCAATCATGGATGTAGTAACTCAGTGTTACACAATCAGATGAATCTCAGCTGTACCAAATCATGGATGTAGTATCTCAGTGTACCCAATCATGGATGTATCTCTGTTGTACCCAGCATGGATGTATTATCTCAGTGTTAGACAATCATGGATGTATCTCAGTTGTACAGAACCCAATCATGGATGTAGTAACTCAGTGTTACACAATCAGATGAATCTCAGCTGTACCAAATCATGGATGTAGTATCTCAGTGTACCCAGTCATGGATGTATATCAATTGTACCCCAATCATGGATGTAGTATCTCAGTGGTACACCATCATGAATGCATCTCAGTCTCAGTTGTATGGTACCAAATCATGGCTGTTGTACCTCAGTTGTACCCAATCATGGATGAAGTACCTCAGTGTTACACAATCATAGATGAATCTTAGGTGTACCCAATTATGGATGTAGTATCTCAGTTGTACCCAATTGTGGATGCATCTCATTTCTGATGACCAAAATTAAAATTGAGAATAATATCAAAAATATTTTACTCTCTATATTTTTTAAGTTTCCAATATATTATGGCATATTTGTGTCTTTATTTCTCACTCTTTCAAACTGAGTATCATTTGGGAGCAATAAAAAAAACTTACTAAATCTCATTTAAAATAAAACTAACTAAAAACTGGAAATACATTTAGATCTACTTAATAGATATTCAGTACCTGGGTCAATGAACCATGAAATCAAGAGAAATTGTTTCCTATCAGATCACATCTTGGAGGAAATCATCCAATGTGTTGATAGAAACAGGGAAATCATCCAGTGTATTGATAGGAACAAGGAAATCATCCAATGTGTTGACAGAAACAATCTGTAAATAGAGAAATTATAAATTTGCTTGTCTAATTTTATATTGTGTATTCTGTATTTTTGAAATGGTCAGATTATAGGCTAACTAGATGTAAGCCCATGGCCTCAATCTCTTGGGCAACCAAATTTTAAAGCTTTGTTTTATAGATTCCAGGGCTTACTAAACAAAACAAAAAACTTAAAAAATGAATGATAAATGATTTATTTTACAGTCCGCTTGCTGTCCTCTAGGATGCCACATTGAAGCTAAATGTTTATTTTTATTATATCTTTATTTATTGTAGTTTCTTTACTGAAGGAGTATTCTTGTCACCACGTTTCATTTTTTGTTGCATCCTTTTATTCAGATTTTTGCATACTTGGTTTAGCTCATTTCCTTATATTAAATATTTACATTCTGATGTTAATGAAGAAGGCATTTTGACCTTATATTTTTATGAATTATAATTATATACTAAGTCCTAAGTTTTGTTTATCTTATGTAAATCAAGTCAGATATATTTGAGATGGCAAGGCATAAAGCTAGTCCTATGAAATCATTTCTCCATCACAAAAATGGTCAATGTTTCTAAAACTAATCAGTTCAGTGTCTTGCATTTTCCCATGACTACTGTACCTCTCCACCTACCCAAAAAAATATTTCTCATCATTACCGGAGCTCTCAATGTACGGTACCGGTACCTAAAAGAATATTTCTCATGATTACTGTACCTCTCAGTGTACCCTAAACAATATTTCCCACTTAACTTATACCCCTATTTTTGTATGGCCGGAATATTTATGTTTGATTTGAAAACTTTAGCAATTTATGATATATTTTTAATGATTTATGTTATTATTAGTTATAATTGTCTATAACTTTTTAATTCTTCAGTGACATTAGTATTACAAATTTTATATGTTAGTAAGACCGTCAAAAGAAAATCCTTTCATCTGCCCTTGAAATTTTTTAAGTGAAGTACTGAACAACAAATTTAATTTAATATTCTCATAAAATTAAGATTGTGATCTCTAGGCCTACTATTTTTCGACAGTAATTGTTGTTATCACTTTAGTATTAAGTCATATGCAGACCAGCTTTTTTGAGTGGCAATGTATCAAGTAATTATTCATTTAATGTTATTTCCTAATAACTACAATGAACTTAATGTTAATAAGTTAGAATAGACTACAGTATCAGTAAATAACTACTTTAAAAAATTAAATTAGTTGTTAGTACTACAAGTAGTTAGTCTTTTTCCTCCATATTTTGAGTCTACTAATTTTTGTCTTGTACTAGTTACTTGTGATAATTTAATAATTACTATTACCAGTGGTTTGGTAATTGGTATTATTTCTCCTCAAAATTTTCGAACGCAAATCAAACTAAACAAAAATTGCATTTAAGATAAACTAAAATGGTGAAATATCATTTAACATTTTCCCAAATAACATATAGTATACCCTGTCCCTAGTGACAAGGTATAGCACAACCGTACACTTATAATAATGGGAAAAAGTGTTTCTGGTAATTCCTGGCAACTGGATGGGTTACCCACATAGTCTTATATCACAGTAAATGGCTCTCTTTATGTTATTTTTCTTTTTTAATATGTGGCATGATTTAATTGACCTGAAACCGAACTCCCTTCATAGTTCACATATTATCTCCCACTGAAGCAATTTTTCAGAATATTAATGATAAAATGACACAAACAATAGTTGACTGCACCAACAGGGAAGGTGAGAAAAAGCCTACTACACACTGGCGCTCTTTATCTGAACAGCATTTCAGTGGAATTTTTATTTAGCCATGTTGATGGAAATCCTCTTTTTTAGGGCAGCATTTTCAATGAAGACATTCAGCAAACTTCTGATTCATATTTGCTTTGACAACAAGGATGGTTGATCAATCCTTTCTGGCCCGTGACATCTTTGATCCCATAAGAGATGTATGAGAAGCATTCCTGAGTAACTTTGCGAGGTATTATGTCCCTGGAGAGAACATCACAGTAGGTGAGCAACTGGTTGGTTTCAGAAGTCAGTGCAGATTTATTCAATGTATGCCAAGCAAGCCCGAAAAATATGGAATAAAACTCTTCTTATCCTGTTAATCGTCTTTGAACTATCCTCTGAAGAGCTGCCCATATCTCTTCAAATTCAAATAAAATGTAAGTGCCCTGCTAGCAAAGAGAAATATTATAATATCCTCCAGAGATTGTGATTTCTCTCACAAGGAACTTCATTGGAAGTAGCCAAAATTTCAGAACAGCCAATTATTTCATTCCCCTACAACTTGCAAAACCAATGGCAGAGAACAGACTCACCCTATAGTTGGAACAGTGAAATGGAGCAAGATGTTCCTACCCAATAATAATGTCTGCTCCTCAAAAAATCAGTGCTTTTGTTCAGACAGGAAACAACCTTGTAAAAAAACCAGAGCTCAAGGCAGAAAATTGTATTGCTCCTGAACACAATACACAATCGTCCCGATATAGAAAGTGAAACTGAATGCAAGAAACCTAAGATAACAACAAAATCAAAGGAGGCATATATGCCATGGACCAAATGGCGAAGGTGTTCTCTGTGAACACAAAAAAGTAAAAGATGGCCTTTGGTTGTGTTTTTCAACATTGTTGACTTGGCATCCACTGCAGCCAATTACAGACAGCCAATATTGACATTGCACACAAAACATCCCCAGTCTTTTGAAATCTTTACAAACACTTCAAATAGCTGCTTAAACCACTTCAACTCAGCAAGTTTATTAAGACATATTTATATTTGCAAAGACCATTCTGTTCTTTTATGTATAAACTGTGCAAGCTGAGGTGCAAAGCACCTATTTTCCATGTGTACATGTGACTGTTCTGCTTTGAAATAGTATGTTTTGTTGAATACATGTTAATGTTATTATTGTAAGAACCAGTACCCAAATGGATTCAGAATACAGTGGAAACTCTCAAAACGAGTCATTCGCATAACGAGCAAAAAAAAATGTTAAGAATTTGCTCCCTTAACGAGCGACATTTCACATAACAAGTTACGCAAAAAGGGGAAGTCCCTTTTTCCCGACATTCATTTGTGAGCCGGGACTTCCGTGCCGATCCATTAGTCTGTATTTAGCACTCGGCCTGTTAGGGTATTGTTTTCGTGTGTGATCACCAGTTTTTACAAATTTTGTATTCAGACAGTATTCGAAATTTTGTATGTGCAAAGTGTAATAACCTGTGCTAAAATTTCTTCAAAGAAAAAACCACAAGAAGACAATCGTAAGAGAGAGAAAATAACTGTTGAAATGAAACATAAAATCATTGTAAAGCGAGAACAAGGTGTTGGCGTGGCTAATCTAGCGCGCACATACAATCGGTCAACATCAACGATCTGCACTATTTTCAAGAACAAAAACAAAATTAAGGATATGGATGCTTCAAAGGGGGTGTCAAGAATGTCTTCGAAAGGGTTACGTATTATTGATAATGTTGAGAGGTTGCTTCTAATATGGATAAACGAGAAGCGATTACAAGGCGACACTATTAACGAAAACATTATTTGTGAGAAGGCGAAACTTATTTTCGCCTGATACAATTTTCTAAATTGTATTCCAAGTTGTTACACTCCTTAAAAATTCATAAGTAATTTTATTTGAAAAAATGTTAATAACATTTTTTGAAAAATGAGTATTTGTTCAGCATTGGAACGCATTATCGTATTCTACATTGGTTTGTATGGGAAAAATTGTTTCGTTTAACCAGTGTTTCGCTTAATGAGTAGATTCTGGAACGAATTATGCTCGTTATGAGAGGTTCTACTGTATTTATTTATTGTCAAAAATTAAAATTAATTTTATGGATTACATAGACTCAAATAATCAATAAATAACAACCAAACAATAATGTTCATAAGCCAGTTTAGACGTTTTTTCCTTATATTAAATTATGCTTGGGACTGTGCAAAAAAAGATTACGCCCCCAAATATTAGTCACTTTCGCATGCTTTATATTATATACTTTATATAATTGCAACCACCAAGGCCAAGGTGCTAATTCCAACTACCTCGCTGATGAGGGCGAGTATGAGAAAGATTATTAAAAAGGAGACTCGAGATACCAGCAATCACAGTCTGTCTCTGGATAGAAAGGGTTTGAATAGATATATATTGTCATTGACATTCTTTAAAGGCTGCGACTATTCGTACCCGGGTACCAAAAGTGAGAGATTGGGATACGATTTTAAACTTACTTCTTCAGTTTAACTAAAATAAACTACCACAAATGACATCCGAATAGCTTGAGTCTAATGGTACCCGGGTGTGAATGGCAACGCTGCATGTCTGGGTCCATTTTGAATCAGTGCTATTAGGACGTCATTTCTAGTGGTAGTTTAGTGCAGTTAAACTGAATAATTAAGTTTACAAACATATAGTCCATTCAATACCTCCTTTTGTCTTACAAACCCAACAAAATTTTTAATAATTTTTTAATCCAAACCTCTCACTTCTGGTACCTGGGTACGAATAGCCACTTTGTTCTTATAAAAACTAAATTTAGTAAATTAAAATTAAATAGCTTGATTTTAATTTAATTAACCTTAATTAAATTATACCTATGCCTATAGTGCCTATACTATAAATACATAATTTGACTTCACACAGTACCCCCACCTCACACACATAACAGTTCAGAACAACCATCTAATGTTTGGGCTAATTGAAAGGACGAATGCCACGGCGTCTTTTTTATGTTTATTATAGTTGCAGTGAATTAGGGTTTAGGTTTGACTAAGTTAGGTTGAGGGATCGATTTAGGGTTCAGGTTAGTTAGGCATATGGATCTATTTAGGGTTCAGGTTAGGCATAGGGACCGATTTAATGGATACATTAGTGAAATTAGATAAAATAGTGGATTTCGTCCTTTAAATTTACCAATGTTTGCTTTGTATCTTGAAAAATAATTTAGGAAAAGTTATTCAAACCACAAAAGAATTCTTTTTCTAAGGAAAGCTAATAAACTTATGTTGATTAAAAAAACAACTTTTGTTATAAAAGAGTACTCAATTAGAGGCAACTCAAAAAAATATTTTGTCCATCAAGGTGACAGCAGTTAGTTCCCATACTTTCATAAAAGAATTAGGAACAGTAACCAAGTTAATACGATCTTTCCCCAAGGTCACAAGAGTTAACTTTCTTGAAACGAATAAATAAAATTACCGCATTATTAATGGGAAGCTATCGCTGTCGTCTTTAAAAACATCTGTTTATTTTAATGGTTGCTTCCCTTTGATCGTATTGCGCAAAATTGAGTGGGGGAAAAGTATTTCTATTTCAGAATTATGTTACCGGTGTTCAGTAAATTAACACTAAATTCTTAAGCTAATATAATTGCATTTGTGCACCTGCTACTTTTCTGAAATAATTTTAAATTTTTTTAAAAATTTAAAATACTTTTTAATATACATTTTAATAGAAGTAGTCAAAATGACTTTTATACTTATAAAGAGAATTCTTCTGGGATATCCTGTTCATTATTATAATAAATTCAATTTTTTGTTGTAAATTTGATTTTAAAGCCTGTTTTATTTTTGTGTAAATAATTTTTCAAGAAAATATTAAAAATACTTTCTATTTTCAATATTTATAAACTGATATGAAATTTATGGTAACGTAGATTTATACCCTATGATTGTTAAATTATTTTTAAAATTTCAAATTAGTTTATACCTTACTAGTAAGGTCAGTTACTTTTTACTTGTTAGCATTGACAAAAATTAATAACCTTTGATTTGGGAACATATTACCCAACCTTGCCTTGCAGGCTATCCACACTGGGATTTATTTTTATCTTATGGATCATCTTGGTGAATCGAAAGCACATTGTGAACATAAACTTTTAATTGCTACAAACTGTTTTTGTTGTTAAATAATGTCATGTTTAGTGAGACTTTTTTATTTGTTCTTTGAAAATTGTTTTAAATAGTCATAAATACTATAGCAATCTTTTGAAGATAGAATAATTTTTAAAGTATTTAATGGCTTCAATCGGACATCCCTCCCCCATCCTACTTTTGTTTTTTAAATTCGCAACCCCTAATTACTTGCTATAGGTGAAAATATTCTTATCATAATCATCAAAAAAATTCAAATTTACTACTCATGTGCTTTTGTTAAATCAATCATTCAGTCAAAGCCACCTCTTGTACATTCACTAAAAACTATTAATATAGTTATTAGTACATTCTTTATTAGTGTTGTAATAAATATGAATTGATTGTTAAGCTTTCCAGCCTTAGACACATGTCTGTAGTATTTGTTTGTTAGTAACTTTTATGTTGATGTGTCACTAGTTATTTGATTAATAGTCCATTGTCTCGTCATATGTAACTAATGATTTGTTTGTTAGTCACTTGTCTAGTTATGTGACTCTAGTGATTTGTGCTATTCAATTGTCTAGTGATGTTGGAAATGAATGCATAAATTGAATCTTTGTCTAGTGAGGTTTTTAAATGAAAGCACAAGTTGAATAATTGTCCAGTGATGTTCGAAATGAATGCACAAGTTGAAACATTGCCTAGTGATGTTATTTAAATTTAAGTTAATATTTAAATTTATTTAGCTTTAGATTGTGACAGCATCAATAACTTTAAATACATTAATATGTACTGACAGGGTAATGCTCAGGTCACACGATCAAATTCCTGCAATATGCTTCAAATTTTAGGATGAAGGCACTATTTTGTGTGTGGTTTCTTTGTTGAGATTTTGTTCAAAATTTGATCAAATTCTAAGTAAGAAAGTTTAGTCTCTTAACAGATCATAAACCATTAATGGCACTAAACAAAAAGAGAATAGCCAATAACAAGATCAACAGATAGTCTTTAATATTCTATCAATTGAAATAAAATCAATAAAAGGCAAAAACAACATTGTTGCTGATTTTTGGTCAAGACAAATTGAGTATAAAGAAAATGCCAAAAACATAAAACATATTGAACTTATGTGGATTGTCATACCATACTATAGTTATTCTATATCTATTTTTTTAGTATCAGTAATGTGTGTAACAGACCATGTTAATTATTCATATGACATGGATTTTTTTCACAGGACACTAACATTTGCTCTCACAGCACTTACATTTGCTCTCACCGCACAAAGGCAAAGTGATTTGAAGGAAAAGAATAGAAACACTAGAAAAAAAGGAACTAATTTTTATAGTGTATGGAGAATTCATTTTTTCTTGAGTGAAGGGAGTGAACGACATAATTTTAATGGAGAAGGTTGACATGTTGTATTTTTTTCAGATGGATTTAATGAATTAATTATTAGATACATTTTTGTAAGTGTATGGATATATATTCTTCATATTACACTATAAATGTTCGAACAATTCTGATGTCAAGGAACCATGTAATGTATTTATCAAATATCTTAATGAAGTACTGTGTAATTTTCATTGGACCTTATTACTTCTTGGCGGAGAAAGAGACAGTCGTTTGTAAAGGTGAATGAGATAGTTACATTGGAAAATCATTACTTGCACAGAAGAAATAAAATACATTAGCTCACTTTTCCAAGCAACATTACATCATAAACATTACATATGATAACTGGGAAATATAAATGTTTATGCTTTAAAATGAGTGTTTGTGTGATAACTTTATAATGAATATAATTTACATATTTTTATGAGTAATAAATAAAATGCATCTTTTTTTCCTCCAGAAATTATTAAACACACTAGAGCCACATTTACAATACCCTAACTTGAGAGACGATGAAATGACAAGATTTCTATGGTCAAAGATGATTGAGACATCCTATTTTCAAATATGCAAATATTGCAACTAATGGTAGTGCTTATTGATAACTTCATTCAGTACTGCTTATTTTTTAAATAAAATTTATACCAATTTGTTTCTGAGTTCTTGTGAAATCTGTGATTGAACTTGTATTTGTATCTTTTAAATCAGGTGTTTTATCTGGAAGTTATTTTTAAAAGGAGATTACCACTCCCTAAAATATTATCTTTTACAGTTTAAATTAGAGTACCAGTATATAAAAAGTATACATAATTGTACTCAATATAATTTTTAAAATCTAATGCAGTGTACTAAAAATGAGCGTTCTGTTCATTTTAATACATAAATCAGGAATGGGATCCCTAAACTTGGTAAAGGGATGTCAACAAAAATATATTGGGTTATAAAAATTGTCAAGAGCTGGAGAAGATATCTAGAGAATGGAAGAAATGGAAAGAAATAGTTAATGGCCTATTTTCCACTGGAAGTTGATCAGACTGAGAAGAGGAGTACTGCTAATTCTCTTTTTAACTACCGGTATCTCATAACTTGTCAAATAGCACCTAAAATTCCTATTAAATCAATTTAAAAATTATATTATTTTTTTTTATTAATGAACTTTTATTTATGAATGTTCAGGACAGCTTTACTATACTTGTACAATGTAACAGTATTTTTTGAGAAATGTAAGCTTTTTACTATGATTCTATCTCAAGGTCCTTATTAAAATATTTATTACATCTAAAGTCATATTTTTCTACATTCTACCAAAAAAAAAAAAAATGTCTATAGCATGACTCAAACAATAATATAATAAGATTTTACGTTTTCTGTGGAAATTATTAAAAAGTGGACCTAAGGGGTCGCCACAGAAGAAATATATAAGAACTAAGCTATACTGCGCCTATAGTAAGATAAATACGGTAATTTAAAAAGTTGAACTTTTTAATTTAATCAAGGGGGCACCCATTTGCTATAATAGCACTGAAAGCAAAAAAAAGGGGGGGGGGGTGGGGGTAGGAGAATTAAATTTCTAATTGTTATTTGTAATCAGGGATATGGAGCCCAGGAGCAATATTTTCTTTGCCTGGAGCTCGAGCTGGTAAAATTTCTCATTGATCCAATTGGAAGTACTAAATAGTCATTAGTGTTACAGTTACAGGGTTATAGTATATATGCTGTACAAGTAATAAGCCTATTTATAAATACCTTTCAATTACATCATGCCCTTCGCCGATTTATTGTCTAATTTTTCTATTACATCTTTTTCTAAATTAAGTACATTATTATTACTTGGAGGCTGCTGTTGTTTTGATAACTTAGCTTAGTCAATGTAAACACGACCTAGTGACCTAGATTGAT
>CAXITT010000373.1:751626-769405 GCA_964033795.1 Lymnaea stagnalis | reverse complement strand
TACGTAGCCGAGTCTCTCGCTTCGCACCTTTTTTTGCCCATGCGCCGTTTCCCTGGTCTGGCCTGCTGATTACCAAAGTCATTCTCTGATACACTAAGTAATACCTCGGCATAGCTAGAGCGACGTGGCCTCCACGGCCTTGCCATGTTTCTGTTTAGTAAGGCCGTGGGCAGCAACGCAGTCGCCGCGGCTTACCCGTGTATAGGTTTACTTTAAGCAGATTTCTGATCGTTAATGCTGCATAAACTTTATGTGTACTTAGTAATAATTTAATTAGTGAAGAAATAAGTACGGTAGTACAGTTGATTGATAACCAAATTCAGATAATTGTTGTGATTAAAATGTTGCTCATTCCATTCTTTAAAATCATTATTTTATAATTTCTCAGATGTTTTGAAACTATCAAGATTGCTAATGGTAATGTGCTGCGAGTCAAAGACAGAACAAATGCATGGAAACAGATCAGATTTAAAAGATTTTCACATTTGGTAGTCCTTTAAGTTCTTAACTATGGAAACGGTTCATTATAAATTTATTCCTAGCCTTGTAAAGGAACCAGATGTTATACCAAAAGCAGAAATAGATACTGACTTTAATACACTTCTGAAGAAAGAAAGAAATAATGATGTCAACCTAAGGAAAGATCTAGATTGTGACAGTTAAGTCAATGTAACAGAGATAGATGGAGAATTCAATAAACTTTTAAAGAAAGAAACAAATAATGATGTTAACACAAGGAAAAATTTAGATTGCGACAGTTCAGTCAGTGTGTCAGAGATAGATACTGATTATAAAGAAATATGTAGTGATGTTAACCCAGTCAAAACAAAATTTAAACTGGAGACAGACTTCTGCAGAAGTCTGACCTTTGAAGCAAATTCAACTTTAACAGTGTATACTGAACATGATTCAACAAATTTCTCAGAAAGCTTAACAGAAGATCAACCGATGGGTTGTCAAGGGAAACTCTCCTTATCTTCGTGTAAGAAACCAGAGAAAACACTAAATGTGCCACATGTTAAAGAAATCATTTCTTCATCAAACCTGGAAACCAGACAATCCTGAGTAGCTGTACCTAAAGATTTCATTTCTTTAACAAACCCAGAACAAGGACAATCATGTGTAGCTGTATCTAAAGGACTTAATATTGGGAAAGGATTATATAAATGTGACACTTGTAATGCTGTTTATGATGACATCTTGCGCATTGTGGTACCCAAAAAATCATGAGATAAAACAATGTCTTATAATTGTGAAATATGTTACACAGCCTTGGCTAAAAGTAAACAAATATCAGACCACAAGAAACAATATTCTGGAGATAAACAATACAAATGTGACAATTGTTCTGATGTATTTGCTACTAAAACTGATATAGTTGTACACATAAGAAGACATATCACTGGAGAGAGTCCCTATAAATGTGATATTTGTTCTGCTGCATTTGCTCTTAAATCAAATTTAAATCTACACAAAAGAAAACATACAGGAGAGAAACCCTATAAATGTGACATTTGTTCTACTTCATTTGCAAATAAATCAAATTTAAATCGACACAAAAAAGACATACATGTAAAAAATCATATAAATGTGACATTTGTTCTGCTGCATTTTCTACTAAATATGCTAGAACTATACACACAAGAACTCATACAGGAGTGAAACCCTATAAATGTGACAATTGTTCTGCTGCATTTAGTTGTAAATCTAATTTATCTTATCACATAAAAAATATGCTGGACAGAAATCCTATAAATGTGACATTTGTTTTGCTGTATTTGCTACCAAATATACTATAGCTATACACACAAAAACTCATTCTGTTGATAAACCCTATAAATGTGACATTTGTTCTGCTGCATTTGCAGATAAATCAGATTTAAATCGACACAAAAGAAGACATACAGGTGAAAAATCCTATAAATGTGACATTTGTTCTGCTGCATTTTCAAATTTTTATAAAATAGCTAGACACATCAAAAATCATATAGTAGACAAACACTCAAACCGGGACATTTTTTTCTACTGATTATGCCTGCAGTTCTAACATATATGACTCAATAGAAAAGAAAACATAGGGGGTACATGAGAGAATATAGCATAATGGTAATCATTCTGTTTCTGTGCTTGTGTTATATTTTTATGAGTTAGCCTTTAGTCTAATTTTAATAAGACACAAAATGATTGGAACTAACTACTAACAGTTGGTTTATTGTAATCACACAAGACTTCATACAGGTGACCAGATGTCACGTTAACTGGGACAGTCCCAGTTTTTGCAACACCCATCCCAGCATCCACAAAAGGTAAGGAAATGTCCTGGCCTGTGGCATTTTCCAACGAACTGCCTACTTTTCCCTAGACGGGGACAAATGCTCCAATTGTAAGAGTCTTTTTCTATTATTTAAACAACATGTGGACACCAGATAAAACTGAAAGTCGATACATTTTGAAACACATGCTGGTTTTGAAATACAATCTCAGTGATTGGTGTGACAAGTTTTATAATATGTTTTTTTTTTCAAAATCCTGATGTTCTGATGTCTACTGATCTAAGAAATATTAGTGTGTCATGATTATGAAATTTATAATTACCATTCGCTTGTTGATGTTTCATGTTTGTAATATACATGGTTGTGCCAATTTCTTTTTGAAATTTGAAAAAGTGACATATTCAATCTCAAATTCAGAAAGTATAAATAACTTCCTCTAAATTTCTACTTAATTGTTTACAAACTTTCCACCAACATTTCTGATTAACACAGTGTAGTGTAAGGCAGGGGTCTCAAACTCAAATCATCCGGGGGCAGCAGGAGGTAGAATCTGAGTTAGACTGGGCCGCATCAAGTATTTCACAACAAGCGATTACAAATTCATTAAAGTACAACTGTTACAATCTACTCAACCTTTATTAATAACAAAAACAGTAAGGTTTCTCAAATACTAGGCTTCACTTTCTTCTTCCTAATCCTTGTTCTTAGAGAAATGGCAGTGCTTCTCCTTACACAGCTGAGCAACATTTGGCTTGAGTGAGAATGAGTGCTCTTATAAGTGTTGTTTTTCTACTGAATTTTATATTTTGATGAGCATTAAATTGCTCTTGAAATAACTTGTATTCTTAAACTTACATTATACATTCTATGATGAAATAAGAAATAGTGCTCTTATAAGTGTTGTTTTTCTACTGAATTTTATAATTTGATGAGCATTAAATTGCTCTTGAAATAACTTGTGATCTTACATTATATATTCTATGATGAAATAAGAAATATATAATTTGTGTAAATGTACTGACTAAACAGGCAATAATAATAAGTGGTTCTTTTTTTAGAGGCAGTCATACCGTAATTTGTTAGACTCACCTGACCTGCAGCTTTTAAAAAAATAAATCTGCATTTAAAAAACTTATTGGGTTGGATCCATTTTTAATCTGAAAATACAAACTCTTAGAGCAGATTTACATTGAAATTATATGCATGAGTTTATTGCCAATTACTATTAGTTACCGTCAGGGCCGTCGAGTTGATTATTAAGTGCTAGAACAATGCTAGAAATGGGCCACCCTCACCTACACTTGGATACATAAATCAATAATGTCATAATTCCAATGCGAAGATGAGTAAATTCTGTGAAACCAAGCTTTTAGAATTGGATACTTCAGCGTTGCTGGATACTTCAACGTTGCCTTTCTGGACTGAATAACTTTTTAAAAAATTTTGGCTGAAAGTGCAGACTTGATCAACTAAACTCAGCAGGCGCACCTCCCCCATTTTCATTTTCAGAGATATTTGAAGTTTTATTGTTTTACAGCTGAAATAAAAATTAAAACAGAAGTTCATGTTTGATATGTAATTCAAAATTTAATTATTAACACACAACAACAGCTTTACAATATGGCAATCTACTGCAGCCAGTCAACAGATCAGAGTGACACTCTCTATTCAAATGTCATACATGATTATTATCAAGCTTTAATTAAGGCACTTTTTTTCTAATTCTCCAAACAAGAATAACATTTTGCCCCTGAGGAATCCTTTTACAGGGAAATAAAACTTGACATATCAATCCCTGATTATGATTTATTATGAAAGACATAAATTGATATTAAAATACCAAAAGCAAGCAGACAGATTAATGGTGAGAAATTTTAACTTTAGATTCACAAAAATAAAAATTTAATGAATTCTAAATTGACTGTTTATGAAAAGTTATCTGATGAAGCTAACAATGACTTATTTCTCAGGCAATAGCAATAACAGCAAAATTAAAAATGGTAAAAGTTAATAGGTCAATAAATGAATGTACATGATTTTAAAAAATTGTTATGTGTGTTCTGATTAAAACAGACTGGTCTTTACATCCTTAAAATATAATTTATTAACATGATTACATTACAATTACATACGAAGTTAGCATAAATTTTTTACATTGTAAATAAAGCGTTAGTTCAAAAATTAAATTTTCTACCCTCCAAAATCAGGTACGTTAATAATAATTATTTCATGGTTTTAAAATTGCTTTTCTTACAATTGAGTCACTGAGTTTTTCCTGCTTATTATTGCTGATATATTGTGGTAATTAATTTTTTAAAATTTGGTTATAACTTATATTCAGTCAATTCAATTAGAAATGTTGTTTTAGTTAAAATCTCACCTGGTATGTAAAATCTTAAGTGTACACTTACAATATTAGCACACAAAAAATCCTTACCCTTAAATATTTTATCTCATGCAATACTGAAATACCGGTATTATTAGACAGGCATAAGCAAAATAGAAAGCAAATGTCCACTTAAAAATTAATTCTCTAGGGTACCAAATATTCCCCTCCCAAAGCACTCACTTTAATTTTAATGCAAAAATGTATTTATGTACTGATTTTGATATATTTATAAAAAGCAGAGACTTCTATTGATTATAAAGTTGTAGTTGCCTGAGAATTTTGTTTTTATCTTGAAAGACTAAATATAGTTGTACCTCCTAAGCACCAGAAATGAAACAAAAAATCCCATTTTACAAGATAGATAGTTTACTCTATGATATGATGTAATTTATGATCTTTTGGTATAGGTATTTTTTTTCCATCTCTTAATAAGCATAATGGACAGCTTGAAATGGTATCAGGACGAAATAATAGTAAAAAACCCCAAGACATTTGTATATTAAAATCATAACACTTAAGTTTGATGTGCGGGATGAAATCTTAAAGAAAATCACATACAAAATGAAGTTAACAATACAAATAAGTTAAAACGTGTTTACTTTTGTTGCACCTTTAACTTTACTAAAAATATTTAAAAAAAAGAAAAGAATGTATTTATATTAATATTAGGCCATGAAGGTCATGGGTGTTATAGTACTTATAGAGGAATGAAAGAATGCAATTACATTAAGTAACATTATTTACAAATTGCATCCCACAGAATTAGAAACCTGTTATTTAAAAAAAATAATAAGACTTTTTTTTTAAAAATAATGGAACTCCAAAAAAAAAAAAGAAAATAATTGTAGTAATATATTTTTGTTTAATGGTTTAACTGCTACAGATAAAATGGTTGATGTCCTGCAGACAAGTAATTTTTTTTTTTTAATTTAGGCCTACATTTAATTTTACACTGACATAATAAAAATACAAAATCAATCTCACAAGTCACTCAGTGAGTTAAAAAAGGTTTTTTTAATTAATAATAGCTTTAAGCTTTTAATGTAACTAAAAGTTCTTTTGATTGTCTTGTAGTTATACTTATTTCAGTATAGGTATAATAATTATAACTTTCATGTTCATATATAAAATTGAAATGCAAATTCATGCAAATTTCAGTGAAGTCTGTTTGTTATGGGTATAGCCCGCTGTTGACTCTTCCATCTTAGCTCTTAAGCCTTCTCAACACTTACAATTACAAATTAAAGTTTATTTAACTATAATACACATAAAATTATAATGTAAATACTTGCAATAATATTTTACGACACTTATTGATTTAAAAAAAACTCTAAAATGGCAAAACTAGTATATTAGAAATATGTGAAGAAGAATGAATGTTTGTAACAAATCTGTAACTTGATAATTATTTATAAATGTTTCTGTTTCTATGACACATACTGACCAGTGGATTTACTGAAATGTTTCACTAAAAAATTTAGTATGAAAAGAAAATGTGGATCTTTTCTTATATACTAAAGAATTCAGACAATCACAAACTCTAACTAAAAATAGTCTACAAATAAAACAACCAGATTGCAATTTTGTTTACATTTAAAAAATAATTTCTTTCTAAAAAAAAAAAAAAGAATTGCCAATTAGGCTTAAAAAATAACACAAAAAAGGGAAAATCTGAGGCAAATTCTGATTGTCACTAAGGGAGAGAGGTTCCATGGCATATGACGGCTGATTTTGGCGAATGAGAAATAGTGTAGATGTATTGCGTTAAAATTGTTCTAGTTGAACCAGTTAGATTCAGGGAAGTACAACTTCGCCGGTCAGATGGAGGCAGATCAGTTTAGTTGAAAACTATTCAGTTGAAGGCTGGTCAATTGAAGACCGGTCAGTTGAAGGCCACGGACTCATTCAAAGGAACAATTGCAGAACACGGATACCTGACAGCCGCGAGACATAAAAGTATTAAAAGGCATCCTGAAATAAATAGCGCTCACAGAAGAGTTGTCTTTCAGGAAACGCTCAGTTGCCCCCCCCTTTTTTTTTTCCAACGACAGGGTATGGGGCCGTCCATAAAGTACGTCACGCTCCAGGAGGGAGGAGGGGGTGTAAGAAAGTGTGACAGTTTGTGACAGGGGGGAGGGGGGTCAGGCCATGTGTGACGTCACACATTTTTTTCAAAAAAATGTTATTTCTAATTTATTATTTTTTAGTAGAATTTAATAGCTATAAAAATAAGTTTCAAAAATTTTGTGAAACATTTGAATTAATTTTATGTCAAAATAGCATGAGATGCGTATCTCCTGAATGTGTTGTTCACGATTCCTCTCCGGCGTCGCTAGGCGCGCTAGTATGCTGTTGCGAAGACTTGTTTTATGTATAGCCTTGCTTTCGTCATGCCTGAAGTATTATTATTTCTATGTTTTCCGCTGCATAAAAATGTCACTGAGCGAGAAATTCGTAATTTAATTTTTACATACAATAGTAATTATTATAACAAAAAAATTTGAGGATTCAACTGCTTCAATGAATAAATGTGACAACTGTTGACAATTAACTATTCTACTATTAAAGTCATTTTAATAGTGTGATAGTTCTTTTAAGTGGAAATTGTATATTTTAATACAATTTAATAGTGAAGTGTGTTTTAGATTAAATTTTAATTATTTGTTAATTTTTTTGTAAAATTTGTTCGAAAGTGTGACGTACTTTAGGGGGGGGGGGGGGGGTTAGAGATTTGTGACAGTTTGTGACAGGGGGGAGGGGGTAATATGATCAAAATAGCGTGACGTACTTTATGGACGGCCCCTAAGTGTAAAATTTGTAACTGTTGGATTGAGATCTGAGTCGGAATCCGAGTGGCGTAACTATGGAATTAGTTTTTCTTTTGGGGGCAGCTATTGGGGCAATCCCTACCCCCGGAGAAAAATAGCAATAAAGCAAAACAATTTTTTTTTTTATATTTCCTAAATGGTCATTTTTAGAAACACCTGTAATTAGTAGTGTGCTACCTTTCACCTATTAAAATTAATGAAATAGTGAAACCAATGAAATATCGCAATGGTCGATATATTTCATGATCTGACATTAAAGGCAAATCTAGTTACTGCGCCAAAACTGAACTGAATTCATGTTTTGAACAGCACCTTAATTGCGTGCTGACAGATGCCTTGACCATATCCCCCGAAACGTTGGAAATGCCATCCCCTCGAATCAAACTGTCTGAAGGAAATATATAGGCCTACCCTTCCCTGATAAAAAAGACAATATCGGCACTTTTTTTTTTACCGGTACTCAAAATAAAACACTGAATGTTAGCAGTAAGAATATTTGCTTGACTGGGAAATGTATTATTTTTCCTCTAATTAAGTATAAATAGTTGGAGTGTGTAGCAGTGTCGTCGCTAGGGATTTGGGGGCCCAGGGGATTGGCCTCTTTAGGGGCCCCTGCATTTTGACATTCAACATTACTTAATGAAAAAAAAAATTCGGACACGCCTTTGCCCCCCCCCCCCCCCCAAGTTGGGGCCCGGGGGGGCTTTTGAATTTGGACCCCGCCCCCCCTAGCCACGCCCCTGCTGGGTTTTTTCCACGTGGGGCAGTGTAGGCTCCGTTTTTACGAAACAGTGTTTGCGCCCAAAACTGTATTGGGATGTGACCTCGCCCAACAATGGATTGGAATGTTGACCCCGGAGTTAGTGATGGGGTATNCCTGCATTTTGACATTCAAAATTACTTAATGAAAAAAAAAATTTGGACACGCCTTTTCCCCCCCCCCCCCCGCTCAAGTTGGGGCCCGGGGGGACTTTTGAATTTGGACCCCGCCTCCCCTAGCTACGCCACTGCTGTGTATATTCCAAGTGAGGCAGTGTAGGCTCCGTTTTTACGAAACAGTGTTTGCGCCCAAAACTGTATTGGGATGTGACCTCGCCCAACAATGGATTGGAATGTTGACCCCGGAGTTAGTGATGGGGTATCAATTTCATCCCAGTCAGAATGACCGGCGTCTCTCCCCCATCGCTTAGAATACCCAAATATTGGTGTGCTTTCCCAAGTTCAATAATTTATTTTCTCAGGAACCCTAGTGTATCATGCTATGAATTATATATATGAAACTGAAAAGAACACATTTAGTCATTAGGGGTTTGGTCCGGCATTTTTACTTTCAGTCAGGCTGTAGTCCCTGGGGTTTGTCATTTTAACGCAGGGAATCTGCCAGAAGGCATGTAATGGAGTTGACCGTCTTGGTCTGGGTGTGACGTCAATGCTCTCTACTCTGTTCGCGCGTTACTATCTAGGGATGGCACACGTCTAAGGAGTTGTTTTTTCTTTAACCGCATCCCTGGTGTGCGCCATTGTTCACCTCGGCCCATTGGACGCTCTGTAAGTAGACGCAACTACGCCTATTATATTTCTGTGTGTGTAGAATCCAATATTGTTAGCGGTTAGTACTGGGAGATTTCTTTTCATGGCTTATATTAGGCAGTCTTTTAATCACTTGTTAGCTCCCTCGATTTGAAGTGTAACCATGATAGTGTGATGGTTTAACATACAGCCGTTCACTGAATTCTGAAATGCAATCAGACACCAGTGTATGTGAGCATAACACGCAACCATTATATCGTTCTGGCTACACGTAGTGCATTGTGCTTTTAAGCTATTGAGACAAAAGTATATAACCAGGGAATATTCATACACTATGTGTCATAGGCTAACGCTCCTGCCTTGTGTTAAATTCTCAAATAGGAAATGGTGCATGTGTTAAAGAGACACAGCGATTGATTTGTGTAAGTATCTAACGGTGGTTATACCTTACACCATTATAGTACCTGTCCTGCTGGGGGGCATCTTACACAGACACCTCACATGAACGGTGGTTATACCTTACACCATTATAGGACCTGTCCTGCTGGGGGGGGGGCATCTTACACAGACACCTCACATGGACGGTGGTTATACCTTACACCATTATAGTACCTGTCCTGCTGGGGGGGCATCTTACACAGACACCTCACATGGACGGTGGTTAAACCTTACACCATTATAGTACCTGTCCTGCTGCTGCTGGGGGGGGGGGGCATCTTACACAGACACCTCACATGGACGATGGTTATACCTTACACCATTGTAGTACCTGTCCAGTTGGGGGGGCATCTTACACAGACACCTCACATGGACGGTGGTTAAACCTTACACCATTATAGTACCTGTCCTGCTGCTGCTGGGGGGGGGGGGCATCTTACACAGACACCTCACATGGACGATGGTTATACCTTACACCATTGTAGTACCTGTCCAGTTGGGGGGGCATCTTACACAGACACCTCACATGGACGGTGGTTAAACCTTACACCATTATAGTACCTGTCCTGCTGCTGCTGGGGGGGGGGGGCATCTTACACAGACACCTCACATGGACGATGGTTATACCTTACACCATTGTAGTACCTGTCCAGTTGGGGGGGCATCTTACACAGACACCTCACATGGACGGTGGTTAAACCTTACACCATTATAGTACCTGTCCTGCTGCTGCTGGGGGGGGGGGGCATCTTACACAGACACCTCACATGGACGATGGTTATACCTTACACCATTGTAGTACCTGTCCAGTTGGGGGGGCATCTTACACAGACACCTCACATGGACGGTGGTTTTACCTTACACCATTGTAGCACCTGTCTTGCTATGGGTGCATTTTACATAGACACCTTACATGGACGACAGCACCACAGTAATTTCTAGACCTTTATGTTAGCCCTCCCATTGATTATGTGTGTAAGACGATATACTTGCTACAAGTTAAATACAGCCGCGTGATTACTTTTATACTTACATTATTAGGATAATAATAGTTGTGATTGCCCTTTGTAAAACATGTACTACTCTATACTTAGTGAAGTATATTTTGCCACAACCTGCAATTACGGAGTTAATTAACATTTCTATTGTTAGCTGTGTTATTCAATCTTAGCCAGGATATTGTTAACCTGCACTATATGTTTCTTTTCGGATATTGTCCTTTTTCTTTGGACTTTTTAGCTTTTCGTCAGCATGTTTCTTTAGAGTTAGGTTTATAATAAAGCTTTAGTCTCCAAGACTTGATTTTTTTAAAGTGTATAGTAGTAAAAACTGTCTGCATCATCATACCACCAATACCCACTTTGCTACACATGGATGAAACTTAGCTGGTAAGGGGGGGGGGTCAAAAGCATAGCCTCAGGGGTGCCATAATTTGAATGATATTAGTTGATGTTTTGTGAGGGGTGCGGGGTTATTCTCCAAGACTTGATTTTTTTAAAGTTTATAGTAGTAAAAACTGTCTGCATCATCCTTCCCCCAATACCCCCTTTGCTACCCATGGATGAAACTTAGGGGGTAAGGGGGGGGGGGGTCAAAAGCATAGCCTCAGGGGTGCCATAATTTGAATGATATTAGTTGATGTTTTGTGAGGGGTGCGGGGTTACAGCTGGCCCCAGTCGCCATTAGGTCTGATAGCATTATGCGCAGATAGATGCACTACCCACTGGGTAGTCCTTCTCTGGGTAGGCCAAGATTTTTGCCGGATCCTCCTAACAACAAAAACAATTTGCACATTCTGGGAATTCCATTCCTCCATTCAAAGACAAAAATGTCATCGGACTCGGGCCGAAAACCCGAAAACGGAAATACCCCCCCCCCAAAAAAAAAAAACAACAACCCACCCTCTAAAAAAACAAAAAACAAACAAGAACAACATACACACACTCACACTCATGCACACCAATTTTTTGTTGGAACATTTGTCCGAAACACAGTGCAGAATCAACAATCTTTCTTCCCACGCACAATAATAGCATGAAACCACCTGAACGATGCCACTGTGAACTCGACATCGGTCGAAAGCTTCAAGGCTGCCCTGGCATCTGCCAGGAGCTGTTAGAATATCAACATCATACTATCATACCCCCAACCGTTGCAAAGATGCCAGTACATGGATGCAGCAACGAAACACTACCAGAACTAGAAATACTGCAAGCGTCCTAAAGAGAATCATTACTGTGTTTTTCAACAATAGTTATAACTTGTCCTCAGACGCATCGTGTTCCAGGGACTTAAGCTGTTGATAATAAGTCCCCATTCAATTAAGTTATTTCTTTTCGGTCTATTTATTTACGTTTATATTTAAAGGGATTTAATACTAATAATATTTTACGTTATTGATTTAATTTTATTGCTTCCCTTATCATAACAAACAAATATTTCTGGGTGTTAATTAGGCGAAAAAGGGAAAATGGGTTAGGACGTGCGGAAAACTCGAGCTGAAAGATGGTGAAAAGGTCTGGCGATTGATGGACTTATTGATTTATCCTGCACGGGAAAGGTTCAAAATCTGCGTCCGTTTCAAACGACAGGCACGGCTACCACAGATGCCAAAAGTGCCGAGGCTTTAAACAAGCATTTTGCAAAGATCAATAGGAAGCAGAAAGAGACCAGAGAGAGCCAAAACCTTAACTGTCTTCGTGGCCCAGCAGTGGAGACCGCATGCAGAGGTCTTTACCGCACCTTTCACTATGGTTTAATTCCAAACCGCCATCGAAAAGTGCGACGCCGCCAAGCCACCAGGTCCGGACAAGATCTGTAACGAAATGATCAAAAACCTTGGCCCGATAGCTAGGAGAGAGCTATTGTCAATCATAAACAGATCGTGGGTAACAGGAATCCTACCCAGAGCTTGGCTTAGCGCTACCATCGTCTCTATTCCCAAAGAAGGGAAGAAACTTGATCAACCGACCGGGTATCGTCCAATCTCACTAACATCGATGTTGGGGAAGGTAGCCGAGAGAATGGTTAACCAGAGTATCAGCCCAATACAGGCGGGCTTCCGCAAGGAAATGCAGCCTGTAGACCAGGTGTTCCGTCTTATCCAGTCCATAACAGATGGGCTCCAGAAAAAGTTGCATACGGTGGCTGTATTTTTTTTTACCTCCGACAAGCCTATGACCGAGTTTGGAGGTCCTGTCTATTGTTGAAATTGCAAAATTTGGCATTGCTTACATCAATGACCTGCCACAAATTTTAGCAACCAGTGCTGCTATGTATGTTGACGATTGGGTTATCTGGAGTACCGGTAAGGGTATCCACCGCCTGCAAACGCTATTATAGCAAGACCTTTCTTCTATCAACAGGTACATGCGGCGGTGGCACCAGGAAATCAACACCGAGAAGACGGACTATTCACTCTTTACCAACGGGCGGACCATTCTCAAACAGGAGACCGAGCTCACGGTGGGCGATGTAGTGCTCAAATGGGACAAGCAACCGGTTTACCTGGGAGTCAAATTGGATCAAAAGGTGCAAATGCATAATTTGTACAAGACCCTGCTCCCAGACAACCGCCAAGCTCGATCTGGTGAAAAGTTGACTTGCATAAGTTTGGGCGCGGGCGCAAGTACGCTTAGAGCTCTATTCCTAAGCAGTGTAAGGTCGGCGATGGACTACAGCAAGCCGGTCCAATCCTTTGCAAGCAAGACCGCATTGGAAAAGTTGGGCCGAATCCAGAATCAGGCTCAGAGATTCATCTGTGGCGCTTTCAGGACCACACCCACAGCTGCTGTAGAGGTCTTGGCCAATGTAGAATCGCTACAAATCAGGAGGGAAAACTCAATTCGGTACTTAACTAAATTATTATTAAGTACCGTAGAGAGGTACCGACGGCTGGACAAAAACGAACCGGCCTTCCGAATGCAGAATAACTGGGTTGGCGGCAGGCGACTAAAGAGGTCCTCTTTCATGCACCAGGTCGTGGAACTGGAAAGGACAAAATAGAGAAAGTCTGACCCTAATACCAATTAATCCACCATATGCGGAACCCTCACGTCCCTCTCTACATTTGGCCTTGACCGATGCAGCAGTTACGAAACGCAGCCCTGAACATGTTCAGAAAGCGGCTGCCCTTGAGACCATGGATGTGTTCGCACACATACCTGTGAAAGTGTTCACGGACGGCTCTGCCAACTTGAGAGAAAGAACTGCTGGGTACGGTGCGCTCATAATGTATCCAGTGGGAGGAACACCAACAGAAGAGCTCTCAGGGCAATGTGGGACTGCAGCATAAAATTTCGATGCGGAGCTCATGGCTATACACAGGGCCTTGGAGAGAATTCATGACACATTGAAAGGGACGGAACATGCAGGGCTTGATGTAGTTGTCTACTCAGACTCAAGATCTGCTCTCAAGATCTTGGGAAAGAGACAGGGTACCACACACTTGGTCAACGTCATCACCAATGACGTGTGCAAAATTGGTAAACTATGGGGCAAGGTAATAATACAGTGGATACCTGGCCACGTCAACATCAATGGCAATGAGAGAGCGGACACTCTGGCGAAAACCGGGGTTGCCAAGCCTCAGCGAAAAGTACCAATGACTTATTTGGGAATTAAAAACTGGCTGGCGGACCATTTCAGGTGGTACAGGCAAAGGCCAGACAACACGACCGCCTCTATTCAAACTTGCCCACTCATAGCAAACAAGACCCATGGTGGGGGATAGGATGCAGACAGCAGAGCTTAGTGACGCAGATGCGCACCGAGCACTGCCCCTTGCGCACATATTTCTGGCGGCTGGATAACAACAGGGATCCTACCTGCCGGCATTTCAGCCTGGCCCCGGAGACTCTAGAGCACCTGTTGACCGAATGTCCCCCACTAGATCTCCCGGGGGAAGCCAGGGCGGTTGGAGGACGCTTTGTGAGGGAAATGTTGTATGGCTCAGCTCAACTGATGGAGTTGATAGCCAATTTACTAGCCGGGGTCATAAGAGAGTAATCTCAGACACTCACCAGAATATGTTTGTTAGTTAGGAAGGAAGTGCCGTGCGAAGAGAACAGCCCAAAGTCTACACTTTTTCAAGATGACCCAGACTAAAACAAAACAAATTTAAACATTTGCTACCATCTAAAGAAAATAGAACAGGGGATTTGAAACTGAAATAGAAAGATAAGACAATTATGTTTCCTCTTTTGTCCTGTCTGCTTACAACACATTACAAGGCTCATTCTTAGTCGAAACATTCTCTTGTTATTGTCATGTTATTTTGGATTCGAAGCAGGACATTTGGGCGCCATTTAAAAATAACTTTTTATTTAACTTAACGTTTATAAACTTTTAACAAAGATAATGCAAAATATATAAATTAATCAACTTATAACAACTTAATAATAGTTAATGAATCCTGTCTAATCTTGTACCTTTAATAAGTATTCCGAAACTCCGTGTATATTAGTCCATCAAAAAATTATGGGCAAGTCCTCTAAGATACTCGATGATGTTGGCATTTGCTAAAGGTAAAATATTGCATAGGACTAGCAACTCGTTAAACGTTTCTTAAATTTATATATTTTGCATTATTAAAAGTTATTTTATTAAAAGTTTATAAATGTTAAGTTAAAAAGTTATTTTTAAATGGCGCCAAAATGTCCTGCACCAAAACGGTCGCGCCAAAACAAAACGGTGGCGCCAAAACGTCAGGTGCCGTTTTGGATTCAAGCTTTCACATATAGACCCCTACCTTGTTCCACGTTTTTTCCCCAAACATTTTAAACGCAGTCCTTCATTTATTATGGCTATTTCGAACGTGCCAGGGTATACGAATGTGCCAGGTATACGAATATTCCAGGGTATACGAATGTGCCAGGGTATACGAATGTGCCAGGTTAAACCAGGATGCATACAGTGACGCATTGAATAATTCCCCCCCCCCCCCCCCCCCGCGTCCCGCCCCCATCCCTCACACACAACTTACACACAACTTACCAAAAAGTTGTGGAGGATTTGGTTACTCGCATCTTTCGTTTTCAAATTATGTCCTACCTAAGGACATTACAAGTTTGAACACAGGTGGTTGGGGGGGCGTGTCCTACCTAAGGACATTACAAGTTTGAACACAGGTGGTTGGGGGGGCGTGTCCTACCTAAGGACATTACAAGTTTGAACACAGGTGGTTGGGGGGGCGTGTCCTACCTAAGGACATTACAAGTTTGAACACAGGTGGTTGGGGGGGCGTGTCCTACCTAAGGACATTACAAGTTTGAACACAGGTGGTTGGGGGGGCGTGTCCTACCTAAGGACATTACAAGTTTGAACACAGGTGGTTGGGGGGGCGTGTCCTACCTAAGGACATTACAAGTTTGAACACAGGTGGTTGGGGGGGCGTGTCCTACCTAAGGACATTACAAGTTTGAACACAGGTGGTTGGGGGGGCGTGTCCTACCTAAGGACATTACAAGTTTGAACACAGGTGGTTGGGGGGGCGTGTCCTACCTAAGGACATTACAAGTTTGAACACAGGTGGTTGGGGGGGCGTGTCCTACCTAAGGACATTACAAGTTTGAACACAGGTGGTTGGGGGGGCGTGTCCTACCTAAGGACATTACAAGTTTGAACACAGGTGGTTGGGGGGGCGTGTCCTACCTAAGGACATTACAAGTTTGAACACAGGTGGTTGGGGGGGCGTGTCCTACCTAAGGACATTACAAGTTTGAACACAGGTGGTTGGGGGGGCGTGTCCTACCTAAGGACATTACAAGTTTGAACACAGGTGGTTGGGGGGGCGTGTCCTACCTAAGGACATTACAAGTTTGAACACAGGTGGTTGGGGGGGCGTGTCCTACCTAAGGACATTACAAGTTTGAACACAGGTGGTTGGGGGGGCGTGTCCTACCTAAGGACATTACAAGTTTGAACACAGGTGGTTGGGGGGGCGTGTCCTACCTAAGGACATTACAAGTTTGAACACAGGTGGTTGGGGGGGCGTGTCCTACCTAAGGACATTACAAGTTTGAACACAGGTGGTTGGGGGGGCGTGTCCTACCTAAGGACATTACAAGTTTGAACACAGGTGGTTGGGGGGGCGTGTCCTACCTAAGGACATTACAAGTTTGAACACAGGTGGTTGGGGGGGCGTGTCCTACCTAAGGACATTACAAGTTTGAACACAGGTGGTTGGGGGGGCGTGTCCTACCTAAGGACATTACAAGTTTGAACACAGGTGGTTGGGGGGGCGTGTCCTACCTAAGGACATTACAAGTTTGAACACAGGTGGTTGGGGGGGCGTGTCCTACCTAAGGACATTACAAGTTTGAACACAGGTGGTTNGTATGTGCAAGAAGTGCAAGATCATCAGCAAAGTCAAGATCATCCAGTTGATCCCACAAGGTCCATTGGATGCCATTTCTTTTCTGCTGTGTAGATGTTTTCATCACCCAGTCAATGGCTAACAGGAAGAGGAATGGTGACAGCAAGCAACCTTGTCTCACACCAGTCTTCACCTGGAAAGCATCTGTCAACTGCTGGCCATGGATAACTCGGCAGTTTATCCCTTCGTACATGTTTCTGATTATATCAGTAATCTTCTGTGGCACCCCGTAATGCCTTAGCAATCTCCACAGGGTTTGCCTGTCAACACTGTCAAAGGCTTTTTCATAGTCAACAAAGTTGACATAGAGCGGCGAGTTCCACTCTAGTGACTGCTCCACAAAGGGAGAGATTAAAATTGTTTGTCTGGGAACAGCTGGGGATCGAATCCCATTTCAAAAGATCGGAAATGATACACTAAAAAATAATAAAATGCCTGTTTATATAATATATTCCTTTGTTTTAACATCATCAACTGGATTGGTTTGCTGAAAATGTTGAAGAATTATTGAACTATTAGCAAACTTTGTATCGTTTCTATCAATTTCATTATTGGATAGTCAACAAAATTATACCAATTTTTAAAGGTAATTTTTTGTATTAATAATAAATGAGCTTATACTTATATTAATAATGAACTCTCTAAGTTTTATACCAATACCACAACATGGAGAATTGACCAAATTTATGGGGGTTTGGGACAATGTTCCCCCCTAAGGTTTGATGGTTCGTGTGCAAAATCATACAGTTGTGTGCAAAGTTTTACATCAATTTTTGTGTGTGCAAAATTTAACAGTCCATAAACACAAACGCACACTTACTTGCTGCGGGATACTCAAAACTGCTGCGCGGCGTCTGTAAAGATAGCTGCGCAGCCGCCGCGCAGCTTAAAGGGAACATTGGTTTGGGATGGGGTTGGCTCCCACCACTCGGGGGGGGGGGGGTTT
>CAXITT010000373.1:744865-750006 GCA_964033795.1 Lymnaea stagnalis | reverse complement strand
TCTCTCTCTCCCACTCCCCCCTCTCTCTATCCCTCTCCCCTCTCTCTCTCTCTACATCTAGTCTCTCTCCCTCTCCCCACTCGCTCTCTATCCCTCTCCCCTCTACACATAGCCTCTCTCTCTCTCTCTCTCTCTCTCTCTCTCTACATCTAGTCTCTCTCCATCTCCCAACTCGCTCTCTATCCATCTCCCCTCTAAACATAGCCTCTCTCTCTCTCTCTCTCTCTCCGCCATCTTCCCTCCTCTCTCTCCATCGCTCTTCCTTTCTCTCCCTCTCTCGCCTTCTGTCTCCCTCGTTTCCTGCTGCCTCCTTTTCCATCTCTCCTCCCCTGCTCTACCCATTTCTCTCTCGTCTCTATCTCACTCTCTCTACCCCATCTCTCCGTTCCTCTCTCTCTCTACATCGCTTTCTTTGTCTCTCTCGCTCACTCCACCCCCCCCCCCCCCCCACTTTACTTTTGTCAGGGTGCGTTATTTTTCCATGCTGCGGAATGAAGTATCCCTTCAGGAATCCCACCAACTTTAATCCAGTGTTCTATTGAACGGATGACGCAGTTGGTCATTTCGACCACACTGCTGAAACAAGCGAGCCACTATCTGGTGGGCCAGCTCAGTTATGACGGTCAATATTTGATGGTGAAATTAAGACGCGGGCCGTCATTCGCAGGTCCAAGGAGGACTGAGGACCCATTGTGTGGGGGGAGAGGGGGGGGGGGAGATCGGATCCCACCATGTTGTTTCAAAACAATAACACGACGGGGGAACAGATCATGGTTGAACTGTGTGTATCATGACGCTCTGTGGATTTGATACCACGACCAGCAACCATAACAGGAGAAGGCAGGTGGGGTAGCGATTGTCCATTGGCGTGCATGCCAGCTCAGTTATGACGGTCAATATTTGATGGTGAAATTAAGACGCGGGCCGTCATTCGCAGGTCCAAGGAGGACTGAGGACCCATTGTGTGGGGGGAGAGGGGGGGGGGAGATCGGATCCCACCATGTTGTTTCAAAACAATAACACGACGGGGGAACAGATCATGGTTGAACTGTGTGTATCATGACGCTCTGTGGATTTGATACCACGACCAGCAAGCATAACAGGAGAAGGCAGGTGGGGTAGCGATTGTCCATTGGCGTGCAGTTAAAAAAAAAATAATAATTTAAAATTTGCTCTACAGTCACATTTCAAAGTAAAATAAAGTAGTCGAATCCACGTCATGTAGCATCCAGCACCCAACCGTTGCCTTAATCCCAACTCTATATTAGGCTCCACTCAAATCTTGGCCTATCCATAGAAGATTTTTGTCGTGTTATCCATTTTGTTAAATCTGGTTTAGGCTAGCATTATTATTATTACAATTATTATTATTAAAACTAATATTATTATTATTATTGTCGCTGCTGTAAATTTTACCTGGAATCAATTAGAGCAATCAGTGCGCCCTTGGAAAAAAAAAACTCCAAGGATATTGCTTATGACTTCCTGGATACGGCTTATGACTCCATGGATACGGCTTATGACCCCATGGATATGGATTATGGCTCAATGGATATGGCTTTTGACAGTTATCCTTTATGGATGAGTGTGTGGGTTTAGAAAGGGGATCCTTTACCAGGCAAGGGGGGGGGTGTCTTTACACATTTTTTTTCAATATATCAACGTATAGGCTTAATATCCGTGGATATCTTTTGGATGATTTTAGCTTTTTTTAAAAACATGTTTATGACCGACCCTTTAACGCACGATATTGTCTCCCCTAGATTACTTACATAGTGTAATTACGGCCCTTTTTTTTTTTTTTTTTGGCATAACAATGCTAACGGGGCCTCATCAACTGACTTCATTCGTTGACTCTGACAAATGTGTTTTGACAGCAGATTTTGACACGACGATAAACCATCGCACTTGACACATCTGAAACAACAAGACGTCGATAATTTATCTCTATTCCAAACAACTCAGACGACGTTTTTTAATAGACCTATCCGCAGGTCGTTAATCATAATATGGGCGCCAAATGTAGTGCTGTAGTTGTTGTTGTTTTCTTTGCAATCATAGAGTTTACCAAAGTATTGAAGTTAATTGGCAGACAATATTACAATACGGCTTTTCTAACCTAAATGTTGTACGAGATTAATACAGCAAATTGTTGTACGAGATTAATACAATAAATTAATTAATGTCGCAGAAGCATTAAAAACAAAAAAAAGAAAATCAAATTCAAAGAAATGTTTTAAAAATCCAAAAAAAATGTAAGTGAAATAAGTTTGGAAAGAGTTTATAATAGAAGAAATACGTTTAAAGTTTCAACGTGATGATAACATACTCTCTGAGATGGTGTCAGTAACATGTCAGTATTGTGAAGTGTTAAGCGTGGCACGCAGTGGTATCTGGGCACGCCTCGGTTCCATATCTAGGCACGCCTTGTTCCCATTATCCGTGTCAAAGTACACATGAAAACAGTAGAGGGCGTGGTTTATTTAATGCCATTGTCTTGAAAACACCGGCCCCCACCTCACCACTCAAGTCATAATTACCCCCATCCCTCACCCAACCCCCCCCCTCCCCGAAACAAAAAGTAGCCTCATCCTAATTATACACCCTATTGAGTCAGTCAACTATCCCAAATATAAAGAATTGATAAAGAATTATTTTTTTTTTTTCAGATTTAGTAACGCAAGGTGACGACCAAGCCTATTGTCCGATGTGGCCCCATGATTGTAAACCCTTCGCCTGAAACAGCTTAAACCTTGACCAAAGTTCATTAACCCTGCAGTTCTATTTCTCGGTTGTCTTTAAATAACCTGTTCGGTCTGATGAAAACCTCGTCCAAGAACATCTTTTAAGTTATTTTCATCACCTTTTTTGTCTTTTTTTTTTTTTTTTTTTTCCTCCCCTTTTTTGTTTTTTTTTTTTTTTTTTTTTTCTCATCTCCGGTATCAACGGGTCATTTCATTTGTCCTGAAAAGAAATCGTTGAGGATCTTCGAAGCTTAAGCTCAGAGCTGACCTTGAAGTTAGCAATAATCATTTTCCTGGCTTTGTGACTTCACGGCATTGTTTCGACGAGATTCAATAAATGTAGCTGGGAAATTTTTTAAATATTTTTTTTTAATTTAGTTCTTTTTTTTTTTTCTTTTTTTTTTCCAAGTGCAAAGTAGGTCAAATATATATATATATATATATNTTTTTTATTTTTTTTTTTTTATTTTTTTTTTTTTTTTTTTTTTCTTTTTTTTTTCCAAGTGCAAAGTAGGTCAAATATATATATATATATATATATATATATATATATATAAATAAGTCACCATTTAGGGTGATGAGTTTCCAAAACAAAAGAGTAGAGTCTTCTTACTCAGAGTCTAAAACCCTGTAGAAGTAGCATCTTCTTACCCAGAGTCTAAAACAAAGAAGTAGCATCTTCTTACCCAGAGTCTAAAACCCTGTAGAAGTAGCATCTTCTTACCCAGAGTCTAAAACAAAGAAGTAGCATCTTCTTACCCAGAGTCTAAAACAAAGAAGTAGCATCTTCTTACCCAGAGTCTAAAACAAAGAAGTAGCATCTTCTTAACCAGTGTCTAAAGCCAAGGAGGAGCGTCTTCTTACCCAGAGTTTAAAAAATAATAATTTAAAGGGGTTGAGGGGGCTGTGGCGTTACTTTGGGCAGAACTACACAAACCTACGCCCTGTTCCTGGGCAGAACTACACGAACCCACGCCCTGTTCCTGGGCAGAACTACACGAACCCACGCCCTGTTCCTGGGCAGAACTACACAAACCCACGCCCTGTTCCGACATGAACTCAATCAAGAAAAGATCAGAAAACATGTAAAGCAGCTCCTTTGAAATAACTGAATTAGGTTGGCATATAGTTGAAAGACCCCAGCACCAGTTAAACATGAGCGGCGCCACTACTGAGACAGTGATGTCCCACACCACCACACTGACAGCACTGGCCACGGTATGTCGGCAGATAGCGGACAATAAAAATGGACCTTGTAGGAACACTGCACACAAAGTTGTAAAATTCTGTGTCCTGGACAGGTCAGATAGCACGCCGAGTGAACTAAGGTCAGCGTGATACTCTCACATCTGGGTGGTCTAAACTGACGACCTGCACACACCGGCCATCTCACACATACCCTCCTCTTTCTCTGAGTCTCCCTTTCCATCTCTCTGTCCCTTCTTTTCTCTCCCTCCTCTCCAGCTTTCTCCCCTCTCTCTCCACATCTCCCTTTCTCACTCTCCAACTACCCCCTCTCTCTATCCATCTCACCTCTCTCTCTCTCTACATCTAGTCTCTCTCCATCTCCCAACTCGCTCTCTATCCATCTCCCCTCTAAACATAGCCTCTCTCTCTCTCTCTCTCTCTCTCTCTCTACATCTAGTCTCTCTCCATCTCCCAACTCGCTCTCTATCCATCTCCCCTCTAAACATAGCCTCTCTCTCTCTCTCTCTCTCTCCCCCCTCTTCCCCCCTCTCTCTCTCTCGCTCNGGTGGGCCAGCTCAGTTATGACGGTCAATATTTGATGGTGAAATTAAGACGCGGGCCGTCATTCGCAGGTCCAAGGAGGACTGAGGACCCATTGTGTGGGGGGAGAGGGGGGGGGGGAGATCGGATCCCACCATGTTGTTTCAAAACAATAACACGACGGGGGAACAGATCATGGTTGAACTGTGTGTATCATGACGCTCTGTGGATTTGATACCACGACCAGCAAGCATAACAGGAGAAGGCAGGTGGGGTAGCGATTGTCCATTGGCGTGCAGTTAAAAAAAAAATAATAATTTAAAATTTGCTCTACAGTCACATTTCAAAGTAAAATAAAGTAGTCGAATCCACGTCATGTAGCATCCAGCACCCAACCGTTGCCTTAATCCCAACTCTATATTAGGCTCCACTCAAATCTTGGCCTATCCATAGAAGATTTTTGTCGTGTTATCCATTTTGTTAAATCTGGTTTAGGCTAGCATTATTATTATTACAATTATTATTATTAAAACTAATATTATTATTATTATTGTCGCTGCTGTAAATTTTACCTGGAATCAATTAGAGCAATCAGTGCGCCCTTGGAAAAAAAAAACTCCAAGGATATTGCTTATGACTTCCTGGATACGGCTTATGACTCCATGGATA
>CAXITT010000373.1:729865-739865 GCA_964033795.1 Lymnaea stagnalis | reverse complement strand
GCACGCACACACAAACAAATACACACAAAACACACACACACACTCGCACCCAGGTTGCCAACTACAAAAAAAAAAAATGATCTTAAAAAAATGATGTGTACTGTGTCCCATTATTTTTTTTATTATCATTATTTTATATTTTTGTATACGGATAACCTTGATTTCTTAGGGGCATATATCAAGTCATTTTAGGAACAAATACTACCAATAGGCCTTGTGTTTATTATAACCCTGGCACGCGCGCGCACACAGACACAAGTATCTTAGTGTGTTCGTGTCATGTGACATGTGACATGTGATTTGTGCTTGTCTACAATTTTTGAACCGAAGAATCCGGAACTTTTTTTTTTTTTCCTTACTTTTTTGCAACTAGTTGAATCAAAATCAGGTAAAATGTAACACTGATTACAATTCTAAGCAATAAAATAACGATATACAATAGCCTTAAGCATGAGTCCTACAGACATTATTATAAAATCATATAGTCCATAGGACATTTGTAAAAAAAAAAAAATTAGTTGCGTAAGTTTGTTTTGAAAAATCTGTTCGTAGAAAATTGTGCTTGTCCTTAAAAGTCGTCCAGATTTATAACATTGGACCGTAGATTTACGTTTCTGAGTGGGCAATCCTGCCACATAGTCAGCCTATCTCTTAGTCTTAACTGTGTAATTAGGTTTACGAGACGCGACACAAGTTCTCAGTTGGCGATAGCAGAAAACAATGGCGGGATAATCACTTCCGGGTTACTAGCCGCCAGAACGGCCAGCTAAGCTTTAGCGTCTGTCTTGGGTTTTGATGAAACGCAGGACGGCACGAAATAGCCACTGAATGGTATTTTTATGGCGACACTGTGATAAGCAAGGCGTAGGACTGGAAGGGAAAGGACAACAGATGTCAAATCTGACGGTCCAGGGATAGAGAGGCTCGGCGCAGAGAAGATGGTATCATTGCTCAGAGCAGCACAGTACGTTGAACGTCAAGATGGAACAATATTTATTTTTTTTTAAATTTAATTAAATATTTCAATTTATGATTAAAAGGTTCTTTGTACAATCTAGATCCAAAAGATTGAGCGTGATTTAAATATTTAATTGGTCAAATCACTGTGACGTAAGCTCATAAATACCGACAACTATTTACTTAAGACGACTAATCTAAATGATACAACGATGCAGTGATATAAAAACCAATTCAAATGACTTATTTCTTTTTTTTTTTTTTAGCAGAAGATAATTTCAGGGAATGATGGAGTGTGAGAAATGATGAATGCAATGCTCGCGAAATGAACGAGAGAGATGACCCCTGGACTTCCAACAAGATACCTGTGGTCACTGATAGCTCTAGGGAGTAGAGACGTTTGCTTCCAATCAAGATGTACACGTTAAAGGAATCATAATAAAGCGAGCAATCACCAGCTTAAATAGTGTGCTGTTACGTGGTCATTTTCTAAAGAAAACAATTGTCTGGTTAACTCCAACATGTAGGACACGCATCTTTTTGTCTCGTATCTGTTTGTGTCGCATATGTTTGTGTCCATCTGTGTGTGTCGCATATGTTTGTGTCCATCTGTGTGTGTCGCATATGTTTGTGCCCATCTCTTTGTGTCGCATATGATTGTGTCCATATGTGTGTGTCGCATATGCTTGTGTCCATCTCTTTGTGTCCATCTCTTTGTGTCCATCTGTATGTGTCGGATATGTTTGTGTCGTAAATCTGGATCCGTATTCAATAAATTTTATTTCGACCCCCCAACCCCCTCCCCCACCTTCATTTCTCCTTTCCTTGTTTAAATCTTTCCATGAAATTCGGCTAATATAAATTTATTATTCCTTCTTAAAGTCTCTAATTATTTTTTTAACTTTTAAAAAGTCGAGAATAAATAAATCGTCAGTCTGGCCACCCCCCCCCCCTGGCTAAAATCCCCCCCCCCTGTCCCCTGGTCGTAGAGTCGACATGGGATAATAGAGCTAATATCTCCCGCCTTTACACTTATCTCAACGCTGGGGAGCAGACGACAAGTGCCCCGCTGTGGCTGCAGGGGGAAATCTGAGAAGACCTCTCTGCGGCAGTAAAATACACGAAGACCTGGCCCCGCCCGAGGGGAGAGCCACCTCTTAAATTGGTGATAACTAAACGAAAAAACGAGAGCCCCGTAGTGCCTGCGCATTAACTCCCTTGTCCGTCCAATAAGGGAGGCAAAAGCAAACATATTGTTAAAGTCCAGTGGCCACCTTCACCCCCGCGCCCCCTTCACCTCCAACCTTTTATGTTTGTTCTCGTTGTCCAGCATTAATGTTTCCGCGCTTCCGTCGGTCAAATGTTTGACATTTTTGTCTGAATCAATTTTAAGTTAAGACTTTCCGAATTCAAACAATAGTGATTTTAGTCTGATAATACCGGGGGGGGGGGGGNGGGGGGGGGGGGGGGGAGACAGACTGTAATCAGGTTGGCAAAAAAGGAAATGAGTGAAGCAAAGTATAAATAATAATAAAGTTCATTTAAAAAACAAGCTTCATCCCTAATTAAGGCTCGAAGCACGGTACAAAGTCAACCCCATATGACAATTTATATCTTTTCACCAATAAAATACAAAACCCAACAATACAAAATCTACATCGAGAAATATGAGCAACCTGGTAACAAGGAGGTAGACCACATCACCCCAGCAGGTGAGTGCGAAAAAAGATGTGTTTTCAACTTAGTTTTGAAAAACTCCAGTGTCTGGCTGTTTCTGAGAAGACCTGAAAAAAAAAATCAACGCAACTAAGGAACAAACGTGTCGGCAGGAAGCCTTCATCAGCGAACAAGCAACAGTAAAAACATAATTAAATAAAGATAGCACTTAGGTGCAAAGTAGTATCGGAGAGGTCGGCAAAGAATTGAGATTTTAGTCTGATTATCACAATAAAAGAGTTATCTGTGGGGTCGCAGGATCTTCTCCTTCGGCTGGTGATCTTGGACGTTATGGGGTCGTAGGATCTTCTCCTTCGGATAGTGACCTTGGACGTTACGGGGTCCTAGGATCTTCTCCTTCGGCTAGTGACCTTGGACGTTATGGGGTCGTAAGATCTTCTCCTTCAGCTAGTGACCTTAGACGTTAAACTGACTTTTAAAAATCGAATTAATAAATTATTTATTATTTTAAGTATCACCTGAAAACCGTTGTAATTATTCAAATCATTGTGCGCGTAAAGATAATTAATTGTTGTGCAAACTTGCGTCGTAGACTGCCTAGAGCTGGAGAAGTTGTGAGTCCTTTAAACATGTATCTACAGACTCTATATGCCTACGGTTCTCTGCAGTTTTCTACAGCAGCGTCCCCCAGATGGCGGTCAGCGGACCGGAACCTGGCCGTGAGCCTTACATTGCCGGTTTGGCCAGCATTCATATAAAATGAACATATAATAAAACAAATTTCGGCATCCGTCCCTGGTGGAACTTAGAAACTTGTTCACCGTTCCGTCAAACTTAAACGTTTGGGACACTCGGCTAACTAGCAGTTTACAAGACTTGACTATCTCATAGTAACATATAAAAGATGGTTTGCATAAACTCTAAGAGAGGACTGCGGATACCTGAAACTGGTTTTCAATTTTTTGCATCATTCTATAAACATCCGTTCTATTTAATTCTATGAACATCAATCTCATTCGTTCTATGAACATAATCTCATTTCATTCTATAAACATCTAAGTCATTCATTATATGAACATCAATCTAATTTAATTTTATGAAAATATATCTTATTCATTATATAAGTTTACATTTTATTCTTTACATGAACATCGGCAACTCATTTAATTCTTTGACTTTCCATCTCATTCATTGTATGTGCATCCGCAGATTTCTATTCTATGAATATCAATCTCATTTGTTTTTATGAACATCCGTCTCAGTTATGTGTATGAACATCCATCGCATTTATTCTATGAACACCCCTCTCATTTATTCTTTGAACATCTATCTCAATCATTCTATGAACATCCATTTCATTAATTTGCATGAACATCCATCTCATTCTTCTACTGACCGTTGGTCGTGTTGACTTATAAAACACAAAGTTCGCTAAGCGTTTCTACACTCACTCGCAGGGCAGACTTCTGTGAATTGTTCAGACCAGTGTTGTCTAAAATATTTCAAAGAAATGGCATCGCAGTACAATGTACGTGAAAAGTAAGGTGACCAATCATACTGTTTTTACCAATGCAATACTGGTTTGTGGAAATTTATCCCGGTTAGTCATGAGTTGTAACCAGTACAGTTAAATACTGAGTTGTAACCAGTACAAAGATAAAAGCGTTGTAACCAGTGCAGTTAAAGACTACGAGAGTTGTAACCAGGTAACCAGTACAGTTAAAGTCTAAAAAAATGTTAAGTTGTCCCTAGACATGATACCAACCGCAGGACGCTGCAAACAAACCTTACATCCTCCACCGTCCAATCTCCACCCGTCGAATGTTGTATACAAACATCTATTCATAAGTTTACCCAACAAACCTCCAACACAAACCAACATACATCAAACAGATAGCTGTGATTGCCCGCGGCTCACGGCCTGGGGCTGGCGAACTTGTACATCTCCGAGTCCGACACGGGGATGGGGGTGGGGGGAGGACAGAGGTGTATTTACCTGAAGGAAACCTTTGATCTGAAACCCCGCCAGAAAAACCCCCGCGTGGTTCAATCACGTGATTAATCAGACGTAAGGCAACCACGTTACGCCGTTATCTAGAACCCCGCACCCTTGGCTCTCACCATGCCCCCCATCCCGCTCGCACCCCTGGCTCTCGCCCCATCCTTGTTTCCCACTACGGAGCAGATGGTAATATTCCGAATCAAACCCCTATCTACTGAGGTGCGTTGTTATATCAACGTCAAATTATTAATTCCTTTTGGAAGCTTTTATTGATAATTCTATTTTTGAGAGAAGTAGAAACACAATACGATCAAAAGGACGTCTTGGGAGTGTAAGACTTCTCAGAAAGAAAGTAAGTGTAAGAATTGCTCATAGGAGGGCATGGAGTGCCCGGTACAAAGGGCATTGGAGTGACCAATAATAGGTCATAACGTGACCAGTAATAGGTCATGAAGGAACATTAATAGGTCATGAAGTGTCAAAAATAGGTCATGAAGTGACCATAAATAGGTCATGAAGTGTACAAAAATAGGCCATGAAGTGACCATAAATAGGTCATGAAGTGACCAGTAATAGGTCTTGAAGTGACCAGTAATAGGTCATAAGGTGACCAGTAAAAGGTCATGGAGTGACAGGTATCATATCATGAAGTCAACGGTATTAAGGTCATGAAGGGACAGGTTAATGGGAAAAAAACTTGACAGGAACTGAAGCCATGAATTGCTAGATATTAAGTTCATGAAGTGATGGGTATTGGTGTCATGAAGCCCACAGGTGCTAAGGTCGTGAAGTGATGGGTATTGGTGTCATGAAGTACACAGGTGCTAATGTCGTGAAGTGATGGGTATTGGTGTCATGAAGCACACAGGTGCTAAGGTCATGACGTGATGGGTATTGGTGTCATGAAGTGTTCAGGTGCAAGGGTCGTGAAGTGATGGGTATTGGTGTCATGAAGCACACAGGTGCTAAGGTCATGAAATGATGGGTATTGGTGTCATGAAGCACACAGGTGCTAAGGTCATGAAGTGATGGGTATTGGTGTCATGAAGTGTTGAGGTGCAAAGGTTGTGAAGTGACTGGTACTAAGGTCATGAATTGGCACGTATTTAGTCAGGAAGTGACATGTAAGTATGTCATGAGGTCACATCCGTCTAATAAGCCAATGAAACGCCAGGTGAAAGGTCATGCATTGACATGTACTTAGGTTATCATATGTGCATAAAAGTAAACTGTTGAAGAGTCTTTAAGTTGTTTGTGTCGTGCGTTTGCTATAAATGTGTTACAAACTTGTTCTTTATTGTTCCTTTCAGATATTGTTTTAGACCCAGCTCTACACGTCTCAAAGTTGGACGATACTCTGGGATGAATAGAAATGACAGTCGCTGGACACAGCTCAACTAAAACTAAAGTGAATAAAATCTTAACTCGAATGGGCTAGTATTTTTTTTTTTTAATAAATAAATTGTGCTAACCAGCAAGCACTGACCTCTAACTCTCTTTCTCTCTACATCTCTCTCTCACTTCATCTCTCTCTCTCTCTCACTTCATCTCTCTCTCTCTCTCACTTCATCTCTCTCTCTCTCTCTCACTTCATCTCTCTCTCACGCTACTATTCCTTCTACCACTTTCTCTCACCCTGACTGTTTTTCTCTAACTCCTTCTCTGTCTCTCACTAGCTCGCTGCATTCTTTTCTCTGCATCCCTCATGAACTCTCTTTATGCATCCTTCCATCTCCATGTAGCCTCTCTCTTACTCTATCTGTTTTAACCTACCTCTCTTTATTCCTCATTCTCTCTCTCTCTCTCTTCCTCCCCCTTGGCCATCTTAAGTTGGTGAGATCATATGGCCGTTGTTATCCTTGTTGCCCGTGTAGCAGAAGTTGAAAAGAACTAACTGATCTAAGCACGGGAACGGTTCCTGAAAGTGATATCAACAACTGGGGGGAGATAAAATGTCAAAACGCAGTCAGACGTCACAGGCTGAACAGAGTGTTCAGAGGGGGGTGAGGTAGGAATGCGTGAGGAGGAAAGGGAAGGAAGAACTGACATATTACTTTTTGTCGTTTCTTTCAAACACCTTGCTGTAGTCCTAGACGAAGAACTTATTTGGTTTAAAATAAAAAAAATAATATTTTTTTTTTTTTAAATTCAATACATAGTTAGCATCTAATACATAAATAATAACATCTTCCTTTTCCTTCTTTTATTTATATATTGAAAGTTGAAATAATGTCAATCTCATGATTAACAAATTACTCTAAAAATAGTTCTTAAAAAGTGTCTTTGTAAGTAAGGGAAGTACATTGTTTATTGGATGGTCGCAAGCAAACATCGAGTGAATTTAAAAGTGGGCTCCTCGATTTAAATAAACATAAATTTGGGAACCCCTGCTCTACTAGGCTAAGCTACATCAAGGGATTAATGTCGATTTCACAGATGACCTGTGAAGAGGAAGAAAACAAAATACCGAGAAAGTCTGATGCGCTATCTGCTACAGCTTTATATCAAATCACCCCCCAACAGTTGGCGCTAGCAGCACGGGTAAACACGGCCGTCTAAGAAATTGCAGGGTTTTTTTTTGTTTTTTTTTGCCACGTTCCTAGAAATGTAAAGAGCCAATTGGACTCCTACACAAACAATCGTCACCAAGAACATGTTGTGTTAGGCGAATATTTTTTTTTTTTTAAAGTCTATTTAATATGTTTTTTTGTATACAGATTTCAAAAAGTATTTTCATGCTTGACAACTGTCAGACGGCGGTTCGCTGGAGCGATTTGTATGTTTATTGAATCTTGTCCAGTTTCAGCTTGAACACGACATGAAAGAAAAAAAAATTATAATATCCACAGCGTCTTGTTTGATCGGGAAAGGTGCACGGCCACAAGACAGTTTGCAAAGTGATTTGTGGATCTTCCAAGAAGCAGCAAGGTTTTGGTTACCCGAGTAATAACGTATCGGATCACTTGGAATAAATACAAGCATAGACTTTGCGGAGAAGGGTTGGGGGTCTAGGAGATGACGAGGAAGAAAGGGGGGGGGGGGTTTATATATATGTCTGCATGGCTATGTTGAAGAGGCGTAAAAGAGCAATAGTTTAATCGGCGCCTCTTATGAGTGGGCTGAGAATTCTGAAAGCGCAACACCAACAACCTTGGTTACCCGAGTAATAACGTATCGGATCACTTGGAATAAATACAAGCATAGACTTTGCGGAGAAGGGTTGGGGGTCTAGGAGATGACGAGGAAGAAAGGGGGGGGGGGTTTATATATATGTCTGCATGGATATGTTGAAGAGGCGTAAAAGAGCTATAGTTTAATCGGCGTCTCTTATGAGTGGGCTGAGAATTCTGAAAGCGCAACACCAACAACCCTGCTTGTAAATGGCAATTATTAAGTAGTTTGGTGATTCCCAAAGTTCAGCCCCAAGATTATTTTTATTTTATTTTTTTGAGATGAATGCACCACGTTTTCAGAAGCCAGTCAGAATATTTGCACACAATATGATAACTTGGGGATCTTCTAATTGTGTGTGGGTGTGGGGGGGGGGTAGTGGGGGGAGGAATTTTAGGGATTATAGGTATATTAAACATAGAGTATGCCTTTTGAGATAGGTTAAAAATTTCAGCAAAGAATAAATAAAAATGGATGTTATCCATAGTGGATAAAAAATAACTCTTAGTTTGTAGGAACCTTTATGAAATAGGAAAACATCAGCCCCACCCCCAACCCCCCCCCTCCCCTCTACGAGGAGAGGTGATTATGGGACTTATTTTAGAGCCACTCACTTGAAATTTACTCTAGTTGGATATATAATGGTATGCATTCAATTCTTTACAGACTGGTTTAAGAACATGACGTCAAAAGATCTACAGGTCGTGTTCACAAATCGAATGGCCAATAATAGTGTCTCAAAGATGGGGACGTTCATGAAAAACCCTTCAAATATTGTCTTTTTTTTTTGGCCTCTATTTGACAACAACTCACCAAACGTAGACACTTTGTTGGCAAGCGTCAGTCTTCATAAGATGATGATGTTGCTTCTGTATAATTGAGGCTTTCTCGTATAGATTATTAGTCTAATCCTGGAATGGGTTATGAGGCTGATCCTGGAATGACAAATGAGGCTGATCCTAGAATGGCATATGAGGCTGATCCTGGAATGGCATATGAGGCTGATCATGTAATGACTTAAGATGCTGATCTTCGAATGGCTTATGAAGCTGATCACTTATGAGGCTGTTCCTAAAATGGCCTATGAGGCTGAAATGGCTTATGAGGCTGATCCTGATGAGATTGGGCATGTAATGAATTATGAGGCCGATCACACAATGACTTATGAGGCTGATCATACAATGACTTATGAGGCTGATCCTGAATGGCTTATGAGGCCGATCACACAATGACTTATGAGGCTGATCATACAATGACCTATGAGGCTGATCACACAATGACATATGAGGCCGATTACACAATGACTTACGGGGCCGATCACACAATGACTTATGGGGCCGATCATACAATGACCTATGATGCTGATCATACAATGACTTATGAGGCTGATCATACAATGACTTATGAGGCCGATCACACAATGACTTATGGGGCCGATCATACAATGACTTATGAGGCTGATAATACAATGACTTATGAGGCCGATCACACAATGACTTATGAGGCCGATCACACAATGACTTATGAGGCCGATCACACAATGACTTACGGGGCCGATCACACAATGACTTATGGGGCCGATCATACAAACGACCTATAAGGCTGACCCTGGAATGACAATCTCGGCAGAACCTTGGCCGCCAGATTACTTTGGCCTTTCTTGTTGCTCTTTCTGGCGCAACGTCTTTGCTTTGCGCATGTTCTGTTTGTATGATTCCCACACACACAGCTTTGCTCGCCAGTCGGAGCGGTGATAAGCGATGATCTCCCGATTGGCTATTTCGATGTTGTCCCACCCCGCCGTGTTTCTATCGTATACATACATCTAACGCAGCCTCGGCCTTCCAATATGTCTTGCTCCCTCTGCCAAGTTTCCGTACAGAAGATCTTTTCAAAAAAAATATATATATATATATAAAAAATAAATAAATGGCCCGTAATTAATAGCGAGGGTGCCTATTAATAAGAATGGAGAACACGCTTCACATTCTGGCACGTTCCAGAACACATGTGTAGGACATAAGCATAAGCAATACAGTCTTTTCAGCAGAGTTTATCATTGATGTATCAATGCTCGAAAATTGACCCTTTTCTAAGCTCTTCAAAAGCAGGGCAACATTGGATAAGAATTCTTGACCATTGTGCTATTAATAGCTTCGTTTATCATTTAATCCGATAACGATACCCCCCCCC
>CAXITT010000373.1:702559-715571 GCA_964033795.1 Lymnaea stagnalis | reverse complement strand
ATTTATTCATTTATTTATTTATTCATTTATTTATTTATTCATTCATTTATTTATTTTTGAGTGTTGTTATTTTTTTTGTTAATGTGGGTGAGGGTAACCGTGAGAGGGGGGGGGGGCCAATATGGAGTATTTAAAACTTACTCCAGAATATTAAAGTGTACGGTTATTTTATAAACTCTTGATTGTACGACATCTCAGATGTCATGGATGGCGGAAACCTAGAGGAAATGTGGGCTCAACACACACACACACACACACACACAAGTCCAAATACGAACAAACCCACCCAAGTTACGTTTTCAATATAGTGAGGTAAAAATAGAACATGCCTTTAAATTTCCATAGTCCAAAGTGCGCATATAAAGTGAAAATTATTGACAAGGTTGTGATATAAACTAGATTGTGACATAAACTAGATTGTGAGATAAACTAGGTTGTGACATAAACTAGATTGTATATAAACTAGATTGTGACATAAACTAGATTGTGACATAAACTAGGTTGTGACATAAACTAGGTTGTGGCATAAACTAGGTTGTGACATAAAATAGGTTGTGACATAAACTAGGTTTGACATAAATTAGGTTGTGACATAAACTAGATTGTGACATAAACTAGGTTGTGACACAAACTAGACTGTGACATAAACTAGGTTATGACATAAACTAGGTTTTGTACGCATTCTGTCGGACGTTTTAGAGAGGGGAATTACTCTAGCTGCTATTTCCCAGGTCACCCAGGGGTATGACGTGTGTGCCTGCACTGTTATCAAAACAGAGACTTACTTGCAAGGTTACAGAGCTGGCGATGGCAACTTATTCAAATAAACTTAAAGCATATCTCAGAACCTGGTCGCTAATGTACAGGATTAAACAGAAGCTCTGGATGAAAGATCTCCCCCCCCCCCCTTTTTTTTTCTCCAAACCTTCACCATCTCTTTAAAAAAATACTTTCCCTNTTTTTTTTTTTTTTCGCGTTCTTCAATGTGGAAATAAAACACCATGGCCGCTCCTCTCATTGCGGCCTGCCGGCTGATTGCCTAAACCAACACCAGACGCTGTTCGGTGAATCTGACCCGTGATTAAAGCTAGCGTGTCGCTGCTAAATATACGGTAAATTAATAAACTCGAGAACGTGTCCCGTCACCGTCGGCTGAGCCTCGCCGAGTGTTCAAAGAAGGTAAACTCTCCAGGACGGTTCTCGCGTTGATAATCCTGCACCCATGACCCTCTGAGATGTGTCTTCGCCAATTTAGTCTGTAATTATTGTTTGAGCACAACAACGACAACAACAACAGTTGAAACGAAACTGTCTTGTTCTGATATATCATATACGACTAGAGATTATTTTTGTTTTCGATGACATGTATTACACGGGATGTTGTGGCACTTTATGTTTTCTCAGAGGATGGACACATGCCTTTTTGTTAAATTTTGAAAATGGACTTAAGTTATGGCAGTCTGGTCAAGTGTCTATGCTCCTTTTATTCCAGTTTTAAATCAAACTCAATAACTCTTTGAAGCATCGTTTACCTTCAATCAAGGGACACGACTTGGTGTTCCTTTGATTGTAACTTCGAGTTCTTGATGCCAAGAAAATAATTTTGATTGGACTTGTTCTTTATTTGCTTATATTTTTATCTTGCACACAACTGTATCGAGAAAAATTTTCATAATGACAATTACAATTGCTTTTCTACACCGGCGTCGTGACACAGACACTAAAACATATCAGTATCACGCTGAGAGAGTATCACACAGACCCTAAAACATATCAGTATCACGCTGAGAGAGTATCACACAGATACTAAAAGATATCATTATGACGCTTGGCAGAGTACATCATAAGTCAAAATGTTGTGCGGCTTCTGAAATCTGTTGAGATCGGTTAACACGCTTGTCCAAGTGCTTCCATTGGTTCAGTGCATTTGTTTGTGGTTATGAGCGAGTCGCTGTGCCACACGCACCCCCTGCTTGGTCACGGTCGCAGGGGGGGGGGGGGTTCTGTTGCTTTAGTCAAGGAATCTGAACAAAGTAAACTCTAAATGTAATCAAAGGTTCTCAATCGGATTTTACGGATCTTGGGAATTGTTGTCCGGGGTCAATTCAAGCAGCTTGAGAATTTTTTTCCCAGCAAAGTAAGGATAGAAAACTACCCTTAACCAATAGAAATGTCGGTAACAGTTGTTCTTATTATACTAGTATATAGTTTAAGGAATTGTTTGTCGCTTATCTAATTATAAGAGACATCCTATGACTTATTAACAATAGTGAAAAACAAAGGTAGGGGTTCAGTAAATAGATGAATGTAGATAAGAGGACAGGTTATGATGGCAGATCGGACGAAATCAAAGAGGTGAGAAAGGATAAATGAAAAAAAAAAAAAGAGAGAAAACTGCGATCAATGTATTGATAATTGTTTCAGTAGATGTGAAAGAGGCGGAAAGAGGCGGAAAGAGGTGGAGAGAAAGGGGAGAAGGGTGAAGGAAGGGGCTGCTTAAAGATTTATGATCAAGAGAGAATTCCGAGCGAGGTGAGTCCGCGAAACTGAGTGACGTAATAACTCCGGGTGTTACTGATTAGAGGTCATGCATAAATGTCGTCACACATCGGGGTGTGGGGGGGGGGGGGGGGGGTGTTCGAATTTGGGAAACGTGTGGCAGGGCATTTAATTTTAGTCAAAACTTTGGGACGGGGGGTCGAAAATCGTCCCAAAGTATCATGTTGTTTACAGATATCCAGCTTGACGCGAAGTCCAACTCCAGCCATCTTTCTCTCTGGGGGCTGGAAACGATGGATTATGCTGTGTGACCAGAACTCTATGTGACCAGAACTCTATGTGACCAGAATTCTATGTGACCAGAATTCTATGTGACCAGAACTCTTATGTGACCAGAACTCTATGTGACCAGAACTCCATATGACTAGAACTATATCTAACCACAACTTTATATGTATAAAACTATAATATATGACCACAACTATAACAGGCTATATGGCCTTAACTATATATGACCACAACTATATGTGACCACAAATACAATATAAGAATAACCACAACTATGTATGACATCAACTATATATGACCACAACTGTATATGACCAGGACTATAATATATGAATTACTTCAACTGTATATGACAACATCTATAAATGACCACTACTATAATATATGAACACAACTGTATGTAACCAGGACTATAATCTATGACCACAGCCATATATGACCACAACTATATATATGACCACAACCATATATGACCGCAACCATATATGACCACAACTATATATATGACCACAACTATATATATGACCACAACTATATATATGACCACAACTATATATATGACCACAACTATATATATGACCACAACTAAATATAACCACAACTATATATATATGACCACACCTATTTATGACCACAACTAAATATATGACCACAACCATATATTACCACAACTATATAAGACCACAACTATATATGACCACAACTATATATATGACCACAACTATATATAACCACAACTATATATATATGACCACAACTATTTATGACCACAACTATATAAGACCACAACTATATAAGACCACAACTATATATATGACCACAACTATATATATGACCACAACTATATATAACCACAACTATATATATATGACCACAACTATTTATGACCACAACTAAATATATGACCACAACCATATATGACCACAACTATATAAGACCACAACTATATATGACCACAACTATATATATGACCACATCTATATATATGACCACAACCATATATGACCACAACTATATATATATGACCACAACTATATATATGACCACAACAATATATGACCACAACCATATATGACCACAACTATATATATGACCACAACCATATATGACAATAACTATATAAATGACCACAACTATATATATGACCACAACTATATATATGACCACAACTATATATAACCACAACCATATATGACCACAACTATATATGACCACAACTATATATAACCACAACCATATATGACCACAACTATATATGACCACAACTATATATAACCACAACCATATATGACCACAACTATATATGACCACAACTATATATAACCACAACCATATATGACCACAACTATATATGACCACAACCATATATAACCACAACTATATATGACCACAACTATATATAACCACAACTATATATGACCACAACTATATATGACCACAACCATATATGACCACAACTATATATATGACCACAACCATATATGACAATAACTATATAAATGACCACAACTATATATATGACCACAACTATATATATGACCACAACCATATATGACCACAACTATATATATGACCACAACTATATATATATGACCACAACCATATATGACCACAACCATATATGACCACAACTATATATATGACCACAACTATATATATGACCACGACTATTTATATGACCACAACTATATATAACCACAACTATATATATGACCACAACTATATATATGACCACAACCATATATGACCAAAACCATATATGACCACAACTATATATATGACCACAACTATATATATGACCATAACTATATATATGACCACAACTATATATATGACCACAACCATATATGACCACAACCATATATGACCACAACTATATATATGACCACAACTATATTTATGACCACAACTATTTATATGACCACAACTATATATATGACCACAACTATATATATAACCACAACTATATATATGACCACAACTATATATATGACCACAACCATATATGACCACAACCATATATGACCACAACTATATATATGACCACAACTATATATATGACCACAACTATTTATATGACCACAACTATATATATGACCACAACTATATATATGACCACAACTATATATATGACCACAACTATATATATGACCACAACTATTTATATGACCACAACTATATATATGACCACAACTATATATATGACCACAACAATTTATATGACCACAACTATATATATGACCACAACTATATATATGACCACAACTATATATATGACCACAACTATATATATAACCACAACTATATATATGACCACAACTATATATATGACCACAACCATATATGACCACAACCATATATGACCACAACTATATATATGACCACAACTATATATATGACCACAAATATTTATATGACCACAACTATATATATGACCACAACTATATATATGACCTCAACTATATATATGACCACAACCATATATGACCACAACTATATATATGACCACAGCTATATATATGACCACAACCATATATGACCACAACCATATATGACCACAACTATATATATGACCACAACTATATATATGACCACAACTATTTATATGACCACAACTATATATAACCACAACTATATATATGACCACAACTAAATATATGACCACAACTATATATATAACCACAACCATATATGACAATAACTATATAAATGACCACAACTATATATATGACCACAACCATATATGACCACAACTATTTATATGACCACAACTATATATAACCACAACCATATATGACAATAACTATATAAATGACCACAACTATATATATGACCACAACCATATATGACCACAACTATATATATGACCACAACCATATATGACAATAACTATATAAATGACCACAACTATATATATGACCACAACTATATATATGACCACAACTATATATATGACCACAACTATATATATGACCACAACTATATATATGACCACAACTATATATATGACCACAACCATATATGACCACAACTATATATGACCCCAACCATATATGACCACAACAATATATGACCACAACCATATATGACCACAACCATATATGACCACAACTATATATATGACCACAACTATATATATGACCACAACCATATATGACAATAACTATATAAATGACCACAACTATATATAACCACAACCATATATGACCACAACTATATATGACCACAACTATATATGACCACAACCATATATGACCACAACTATATATATGACCACAACCATATATGACAATAACTATATATATGACCACAACTATATATATGACCACAACCATATATGACAATAACTATATATATGACCACAACTATATATAACCACAACCATATATGACCACAACTATATATATGACCACAACCATATATGACCACAACTATATATATGACCACAACCATATATGACCACAACTATATATATGACCACAACTATATATATGACCACAACCATATATGACAATAACTATATATATGACCACAACTATATATAACCACAACCATATATGACCACAACTATATATAACCACAACTATATATAACCACAACCATATATGACCACAACTATATATAACCACAACCATATATGACCACAACTATATATGACGACAACCATATATAACCACAACCATATATGACCACAACTATATATAACCACAACTATATATGACCACAACCATATATAACCACAACTATATATAACCACAACCATATATGACCACAACTATATATGACCACAACCATATATAACCACAACCATATATGACCACAACTATATATGACCACAACCATATATGACCACAACTATATATAACCACAACCATATATGACCACAACCATATATGACCACAACTATATATAACCACAACCATATATGACCACAACTATATATGACCACAACTATATATGACCACAACTATATATAACCACAACCATATATAACCACAACCATATATGACCACAACTATATATAACCACAACCATATATGACCACAACCATATATGACCACAACTATATATAACCACAACTATATATAACCACAACCATATATAACCACAACCATATATGACCACAACTATATATGACCACAACTATATATAACCACAACCATATATAACCACAACCATATATAACCACAACTATATATGACCACAACTATATATAACCACAACCATATATGACCACAACTATATATGACCACAACCATATATAACCACAACTATATATAACCACAACCATATATGACCACAACTATATATGACCACAACCATATATAACCACAACCATATATGACCACAACTATATATGACCACAACCATATATAACCACAACCATATATGACCACAACTATATATAACCACAACCATATATGACCACAACTATATATGACCACAACTATATATGACCACAACTATATATGAACACAACTATATATGACCACAACTATATATGAACACAAAAAATATGACCACAAATCCGAATCTGCCCACACACACACACATAAAACGATCACTCCCTAAGACGCCACTGTGTGTGGCTCCGGGCCAAACAATGCGATCATGTCTTTGCGTCTCTGACCCCAAAATCAGGCAATGAATCCCACTCATTGACTGTTAACTCCCCTAGCCGCAGTGGCCGCAGTGAATTTTCTTTAGCCTCTAATTTAATATAATTTGTTGTGACTTCCTGCAGCCAACAACTTGTGTGTTCTCAGCCAGCATGATGTCTGGCTGGCTGGCAGACTGGTTCATAAGTCTAAACAAAATTTGAGCTCCGGGCACTGGCAAAGGTTGGTGATAGTGTCTGACGCTGGCGAACTAGGGGCAACCGACATTAACATTACCACACCGCGAGAGCACCACCATTACCACACCGCGAGAGCACCACTTTTACCACAACCCGAGAGCACCACTTTTACCACACCCCGAGAGCACCAAGTTTACCACACCCTGAGAGCACCACTTTTACCACACCTCAAGAACACCACCTTTACCACACCCCGAGAGCACCACTTTACCACACCCCAAAAGCACCACCTTCACCACCCCTTGAGAGAACCACCTTTACCACCCCCCCGAGAGCACCACTTTTACCACAGCTTGAGAGCAACACCTTTACCCCACCCCGAGAGCACCACCTTTACCACACCCCGAGAGCACCACCTTTACCCCACCCCGAGAGCACCACCTTTACCTCACCCCGAGATCACCACCTTTACCTCACCCCGAGAGCACCACCTTTACCCCACCCCGAGATCACCACCTTTACCTCACCCCGAGAGCACCACCTTTACCACCCCCCGAGAGCACCACCTTTACCCCCCCCCGAGAGCACTACCTTTAACTCACCCCGAGAGCACCACCTTTACCTCACCCCGAGATCACCACCTTTACCTCATCCCGAGAGCACCACCTTTACCACCCCCCCCCCCGAGAGCACCACCTTTACCCCGACCCGAGCACCACCTTTACCACACACTAAGAGCACCACCTTTACCCCACACCGAGAGCACCACCTTTACCCCACCCTGAGAGCACCACCTTTACCACACACCGAGAGCACCACCTTTACCCCACCCCGAGAGCACCACCTTTACCACACACCGAGAGCACCACCTTTACCCCACCCCGAGAGCACCACCTTTACCAGACCCGAGATCACCACCCCAGCGATGTCGGTTGCATCACCGTTATACCTTATAAATGCAGAAATAGTTTGCTGTTTGAGAACCACATAACAACTACCTGGCAGACAGACCAAAAAAATGTTGCTGTTGGCATTTTACTTCGCATGAGAGGGATACCACTTTTTTATAAGAGCTCTAGCTTATTTTAAGTTTAAAGATTGATTTATAAATTTTTCAGAGGCCTAATTGATACTTAATAAAATAAGTATTTGTAATGTTCAAAATGATGAATACGAGAGCAATAACCTTTTGATATTACCCAAAATCCAATGGTTATATCCAAAAACAAACAAGCAAACAAACAAAGAAATAGACAATATATATTGCCCCATTTAAAGGACACTGTTCTGTATTTTTTTTCCACCTTGAAGCTCTTGCCAGCTAATGGTCAGAACTTTGTTGCAAATTTTTAACATGCCCATCTTTTCTGTTATATTTAACTTAATCTAAAATCTAAAACGACAACACCTCGTTGAGTTGCCGTACATATAAAAATACAGAAAAGTTATTTCCAGAGCGAGAGGAAGAGAGCGCCTCCGTGTATCCTAGACTGTAAAGACCACAGTAACATACCCCACACTGCCAGTCAACTAGACTGTAAAGACTACAGAAACATACCCCACGCTGCCAGTCTTCTAGACTGTAAAGATTACAGTAATATACCCAGCGCTGCCAGTCTCTGCCTTTACCTTCATTGTTCTAACGTCGGCGCCATTGTTTTCTCTTCTCACTGCTATGTTTTTGTGTTGTTTTTTTTCCTGCCATATTTTCATATCCCGCCTACAGCCAAAAATACCGAAAGTTATGTTTAGAGAGTAAACCAAACCACGACGCCGTCTGTGAAATCCATTGTGACGTCATAGCCATTCCCCCCCCCACCCCCCCGCGGATAGACGCGGGACAAAGCTCTATTTTTTCACAAGATCAATTTTAATTCTAGTCTATAACCCGCCCGTTGTCTTTCGACTTTAGTCTAGATTCTAGACCAGATCTCCGAGACGGGGTGCCGTTAGAATCTAGACCAGAGCTCCGAGACCGGGGTGCCGCCAAAGTCTAGACCAAAGCTCCGAGACCGGGGTGCCGCTAAAGTCTAGACCAAAGCTCCGAGACCAGGGTGCCACTAAAGTCTAGACCAAAGCTCCGAGACCGGGGTGCCGTTAGAATCTAGACCAGAGCTCCGAGTCCGGGGTGCCGCCAAAGTCTAGACCAAAGCTCCGAGACCGGGGTGCCGCTAAAGTCTAGACCAAAGCTCCGAGACCAGGGTGCCACTAAAGTCTAGACCAAAGCTCCGAGACCGGGGTGCCGCTAAAGTCTAGACCAAAGCTCCGAGACCGGGGTGTCGCTAAAGTCTAGACCAGAGCTCCGAGACCGGGGTGCCACTAAAGTCTAGACCAAAGCTCCGAGACCGGGAAGCCGCTAAAGTCTAGACCAGAGCTCCGAGACCGGGGTGCCGCTAAAGTCTAGACCAGAGCTCCGAGACCGGGGTTCCGCTAAAGTCTAGACCAGAGCTCCGAGACGATGGAGTGCCGCGGCTAAATTCCTCTTTAAAAAAAAATTAGGATGAAAAACTAGTGGGGACCATTTAAATTTCTTCAAATAAAATGACGATGCTTTTCTAAATAACATGGTACCATGCTTTGGAATGTTTGTAAAGCCATGAATGAAACATGTCTGTGTCGCTTTGATCTTTGATCGCACGCTTTTCACGCCTGTCCATGTACAAATACTTTGACTATAGGTGTTGACTGATGGGAGATTAAAATTTTTACCCTAACGAGGTGACAGTTGCATTACCAATAAATGAAAAGCAACCCGACACAAATTATGCCACATTCTGTCAAGGGCAGAGAACCGAAACTAAATCATCGGATTTGTTGACATAGTCAACCACAGTTGGATTCTTTAATAGTATGTTGCCTAAAAAAATACTATTTACTATGTATGGCAATGTATGTATATGAATGTAATATGTAATTTAATAACAGTTCACAAATTGTTAACCACATGCCAATAGACATTTAGCTGATCCAAAGGTTATTTCTTCTAAGTACACTTTTTTTACATTCTTGCAATATCACCCTACCTTTTTTTTATTTTTGTTCAGCCCATTTTTACCCACACAGTTGAACCCCATGTTTACCCACATAGTTGAACCCCAGGTCAACGAAGCCATCAAATAATTCATTTTGGTATTTACAGAGAAGGACAATTAGGCGGTGACTAATGACATTCTTGCCTAATCGCAGGAAACAGAAGAACTGTTTGGTGTTCGTTTGACCCCCCCCCCCCCCAACCGCTCTTTTTTTTTTTGGTTCCCCGGCGCTATTAACTATAACATGGTTGCACAAAATAAACTAAATGGCCCGATATCTCGGCCCATCCACATCAGACCCACAATATCTCGCCACCCACATCAGACCCACATTATCTCGCCACCCTCATCAGACCCACAATATCTCGCCACCCACATCAGACCCACAATATCTCGCCACCCACATCAGACCCACATTATCTCGCCACCCACATCAGACCCACAATATCTCGCCACCCACATCTCGCCACCCACATCTCGCCACCCACATTCACATCAGACCCAGGACTCACACTTATACGTGCTGTACCGTATATTTTAATAAATCCCTCATTATTTCAAAAGAAATGTAACGCTTTTCATTTCATTCTGAACTGTTATATACATATATACATGTACTTTTATTAGCCGAGTCGGTCATTTCCCATGACTAAGATACCTATAGTAAAAGCTGGTCCGTGATGGCAGTCACTATGCTAGCAAGGATTCGGAAAAGGGGGTGAGCAGAGGCGTTGCTACAGTGTTTGGCACCCCGTGGGGACAATATTCATTTTAAAGAGCCTCCTTTTTTTTTTTTTTTTTCAACTCCGAAACCCATTATTTTCATCAATAAAATATAAAACCACATTTTGGAACCCCCAAACTTTTTTTTTTTCCTTTTGGGGTGTATTTTTTTTTTAAAGGGCCTCTTTTTTTTTTTTTTTTTTTTCAACTCCGAAACCCATTATTTTCATCAATAAAATATAAAAGCACATTTTGGAACCCCCAAACTGGGTGGACGCCCATGGACATGGACATTATGTCCCCCCTGCCCCCCCCCTTTAGCTACGTGACTGGGTGTAGGGGGGCAGCTAGGTGGGGTATCGAGGAGAAAATAAAATGGGTGGGGGCCTCTTTTGAATTAACTTCCGACATGTTTCAGTTGCTAAATGATATAGTGCACAACATGTTTATCCGTGCGACGTTATCCGAAACATAACAGACACGGGGCGTTCAAACCTTTGATCAACCATCGCACGTGGACACAACGGTCAACGCACTCCCCCCCCCTCCCCAAGTGGTCATTACAGGTGCGTGTCCGAACACAGCCATCACTTCGTAACATTTCATCAGTTACTTGAGATGGCGTAACAGCGCGCGTCCTCCTCCCTCGCTCCTTTCCGGTCCCCGTAACACCCAGTTTCTAATTCCCGCCAATGTCCTTGCTCCCGAGGCATGCCGGGTAATGACCCGGAAGAACAATCGGCTGACCGAAGTGACAGTGTAATCCAATTGGAGGCGAGAACGAGGCCGAAACAAAGCGAGGAAGGTGATGGCCGGGATAAAGTCGCCGCTATCAATCTTAATCTTATTAAACGTCTGTCATGTCCACGCGCTTGACCGCTGCCCGGCGTCCGTATCTTGAGTAAAGGAAATGACGATGTGTTGGTTGCGCGCGCAGAGTGGTGGTCGAGCTAGATGTAGCAGTTGTGCAACATTTATTCATTTCAGCAAGGGATGCGCAAACAAAACATATGGACATTTGGTTTTGATATCCTTTCTATTAACCTCACTGGCTGGTTGGCTGGCAAATTGTGCGTTCGTTCCGTAATATTTCATTTCTTTGCTGAAATAGTTGGTAAAATTGAACAACCCATAACAACTAAGTTTGTTTGTATAAATCCTTTATCAAATGTAATATCGAGCAATGGAGGCTGAGGTTGAAAATTTGAAGAAAAAAAAATTGCTTTCAAGTAACGAACTTTATATGAATCCCAATGAGTGCTCCCCACTTCCCAAGGCTCACAACCGCATATTTATTACACGCCCCTGAACTATATTGATATTCTAATAACCCAACCGCTTGTACACCACAGTTTTTTTGTTTTTTTTTTAACCAAATCGTTCAGGAAAACAAAAGAAAATATTGCGCACAAAACGCACAGTTTTTGGCACAGCTTGACGTTTAGCATCCATGCTATTTAAAAAGTCTCAAGACATGGGCGGCGTCTTGTTCACGGTCTGTGCGGGCGTTTCATCCTTATCTCCCTCGTCATTAAACAGCATTGTATTTACACATTGATCTTCATGGGAACATTGGCTGATGTCGTGCTCCGTCTTATCCAGGGGGACTTACATTGAAGCAAATGTCCCCATGTAGTAGTGCTCCGTCTTATCCAGGGGGGGGGGGGGGGGG
>CAXITT010000373.1:675062-692656 GCA_964033795.1 Lymnaea stagnalis | reverse complement strand
CCCCCCCCCCCCAGCCGCTGGGCACTGTGAAAACCTTCTTGGTTGGTTCGAACAAAGCTCCTCCCGGCGTGTTGCGTACACCCTACCTAACGTCTGCACCTGCCCTCCCATTATCAGCTTATATTTGAATGTATTTTGTATAAACTCAGCCATTTACTTACAACACCCCCCCCCCCCCAAAAAAAAAAAAACACCAGTCGTGTACTAATTTCATTCCAATTTCCACTATATCTTAACGCTCATCTTCGGAGCTGTGTAAAAATAAAAGTGTGTGCATGCGTGGTTTGCGCCAAAAGTGAAAATTAACTAAATAAATAAATCATAATAGGCTTATAACATATATTTGTTACACGGGGTGCTATTTGCAGACTTCACCACGGGCGCAACTTTTCGATCGCACTGCCCGGCTCCCCTTCATACATCACACCGCACTGCTCCCCTTCATACATCTCACTGCCCTGCTCCCTTTCATACATCACACTGCCCTGCTCCCCTTCATTCATAATATCGACTTATTTCGTTGCTCTTTGTATCCCGTTTTCTATAGCTAACTTTCTTGTTCTATACCCCCCTTGTTAAATATCACGACAAATCTCCTTTGAAATAACTCCCCCCCCCCACCCCCCCCCCTTTTAAACTACCCCACCAATCCCCCTTGAAAAAACCCCCCCCCCCCCCACCCTCTCATTTCCAGTTTACCCCACCCCCTATCTTTCTTACCCAGCGCCCGCCCACTTTATCCTTCACGCCCGTCTTGTAATATAGGACACGCCAAATCACGCAAAGTTCTGATTGGATTCAATCATTTATGGACTTCATGTCTGACTCAATCCTATCTAAGCATTGTCATATTTGATCCTTACAGCGCTAAATCATTCACAACACTCAATCATTCACAACACTCAATCATTCACAACACTCAATCATTCACAACACTCAATCATTCACAACGCTCAGTCATTCACAGTTCCCTACTATGCACAGTTCCCCATTATGCACAGTTCCCCATTATGCACAGTTCCCCATTATGCACAGTTCCCCATTATGCACAGTTCCCCATCATGCACAGTTCCCATTATGCACAGTTCCCATTATGCACAGTTCCCCATTATGCACAGTTCCCCATTATGCACAGTTCCCCATTATCCCCAGTTCCCATTATGCACAGTTCCCCATTATGCACAGTTCCTCCTTATGCACAGTTCCCCTTTCCCATTATGCACAGTTCCCCCTTATGCACAGTTCCCCTTTATTCCAACTTCCCCATTTTGCACAGTTCCCATTATGCACAGTTCCCCATTATGCACAGTTCCTCATTATGCACAGTTCCCCATCATGCACAGTTCCCCATTATGCACAGTTCCCCATTATGCACAGTTTCCCATCATGCACAGTTCCCCATTATGCACAGTTCCCATTATACACAGTTCCCCATTATGCACAGTTCCCCACCATGCACAGTTCCCATTATGCACAGTTCCCATTATGCACAGTTCCTCATTATGCACAGTTCCCCATTATGTACAGTTATCCATTATGCACAGTTCCCTATTATGAACAGTTCCTCATTAGGCACAGTTACACATTATGCACAGTTCCCATTATGCAAAGTTCCCCATCATGCACAGTTCCCATTATGCACAGTTCCCATTATGCACAGTTCCCCATTATGCACAGTTCCCCATTATGCACAGTTCCCCATTATGCACAGTTCCCATTATGCACAGTTCCCCATTATGCACAGTTCCCCATTATGCACAGTTCCCCATCATGCACAGTTCCCCATTATGCACATCCCCCCACTATGCACATCATTATGCACAGTTCCTCATTATGCACAGTTCCCCATTATGTACAGTTATCCATTATGCACAGTTCCCTATTATGCACAGTTCCTCATTATGCACAGTTACACATTATGCACAGTTCCCATTATGCACAGTTCCCCATTATGCACAGTTCCCATTATGCACAGTTCCCGTTATGCACAGTTTTCATTATGCATAGTTCCCATTATGCACAATTCCCCATTATGCACAGTTCCCATTATGCACAGTTCCCCATTATGCACAGTTCCCCATTATGCACAGTTCCCCATTATGCACAGTTCCCATTATGCACAGTTCCCATTATGCACAGTTCCCCATTATGCACAGTTCCCCATTATGCACAGTTCCCCATTATGCATAACGGTTTTTAATTTTACACCAACTAACGGCAGTGACGTAATCTTCTTGTGACAATCTAATCATTCTGAATAGCTATCATCGGGATCAACACATGTCCACTCTGATGGACTTGCTCTTTTCTTTCTTTTATTATTTTTATTTTATAATCACTTACTGTTGTTTTTTTTAGTTAAATAATTATCTTATGTCACCCTTTTCTTAAAATTTTATGAGTTTTCAAAATAAATCATAGGACCCAGACTGATCAATACATTGATCGTGGGCCCTCAAAATATAGAAGAAGAAGAAGTCGAAAGCCACACCGACAAACACACACACAAAAAGACACACCCATACACCTAGAGCCCCCCCCCCCCACACGCACACACAAAAAGACATCATATTTCCCCAGTCCCACCCCAGCTACTCCTTAGATCACTTGTCCAGCATCAAAGCAAACAATACCAACGTGCACCCTCCCTTGTCTCAAAACATTGTTACGACGTGAGCCAACTTTGAAATCAACCGTTTGCCTGGGTCCATACAGAAAGAACCATTTACATTATCTAGAGCGAATTCAGAACGTGTCTGAAACTATTCCTATATCCGATTTTTGTTCTCAAAAGTATTTCTTTTCATAGCACCCGGTTCATATGGGATCGGTGTGAGTGGAAGGACGTAATGAAGCAGACCCTGGCCCTCCTTGAGCTGTAGTGCCATTGATGATGATAGTTATATGGCTGGTTAGTATAGTTTCGCCGACTAGGTATATCTTCTGCAAACGCTTTTCATCAATGTCGTCTTGAGTCATGTCCCTAAATGGACGTTACATAGAAATCATTTAGACATTTTATTAGTGTTACGATCATATGGAGTGATGATGTTACTGGTAGTTATTACTTATATTATCCAGACGTCCACGATCATCGAACAAAGCACGATGGCCAGAACTCCAAGACTTCGCATCACAGCATTTATTAACTGAATAATGTACACCACGTGAAATAACACCTCTGTAAACTAGAGCAACTATAATTGTCATAACTTCTTCCACTTCACATTTGTTGAATCAACATTAAGATGCTGTTTTATACAAAAGTAATCATAGCAAGTGCTGATAAAGAAAATACTCAAACGGATATTCATCCGGGTCCTTTTCTCCGTATCCCATAACTTCCTTAACTTCCTGTTGTTTTTTTTTCTACTTAACAAAACAATACATTATTCCGAAAAAAAATAATATCTAAATATTTGATCTGTGACAATTAGCAATAGTGATGTGTCTGCTTGCTGATTCGTTTTTTTGTTTTTTTAAAAACTTTTTTTAAAGTTACAATATCTAATCTCTAACTAGCATAAATAAAATAAATATGCGGCTCTATATGTGAGCTGCATAGAGGGCTCTGCACCTGCATATTTTCAAAAATTTGATTTCTAAAATGTATCCATACAGAACATGGGCTCTTGCTCTTCAACACAGTCCTTACTGAGAGTGCCCAGTGTGGATGGACACAGAAAGAATTCATACTGGGTGGGCTCTTGCTCTTCAACACAGTCCTTACTGAGAGTGCCCAGTGTGGATGGACACAGAAAGAAGTCATACTGGGTGGGCTCTTGCTCTTCAACACAGTCCTTACTGAGAGTGCCCAGTGTGGATGGACACAGAAAGAAGTCATACTGGGTGGGCTCTTGCTCTTCAACACAGTCCTTACTGAGAGTGCCCAGTGTGGATGGACACAGAAAGAAGTCATACTGGGTGGGCTCTTGCTCTTCAACACAGTCCTTACTGAGAGTGCCCAGTGTGGATGGACACAGAAAGAAGTCATACTGGGTGGGCTCTTGTTCTTCAACACAGTCCTTACTGAGAGTGCCCAGTGTGGATGGACACAGAAAGAAGTCATACTGGGTGGGCTCTTGCTCTTCAACACAGTCCTTACTGAGAGTGCCCAGTGTGGATGGACACAGAAGGAAGTCATACTGGGTGGGCTCTTTTGAGGCTGTTGCGCCGAAATTGTGGAGCTGTTCGCCTCCATCTTTGAAGGACATTGAAACTGATTTTAAAAAATCATAAAGAAACATTTAAAGACTTTCTTTCTTTTTTTAAAATAGATTTTAGGACATCAGAGCGGTGTGAGCATGCTAAAACATGATTTGAGGGGGCCAATAAATTCGGGTAAATAACCCTAAGGCTTCATTTGAACCAAAAACTTAACGCCCTCTCTAACATATGAAATAAAATGAGTAAAACAGAGTAGGGTTAAACCTGAAAAAATAAACGCAACAAAACAGCGAATGTGTCGGCAGAAAGCCTTCGTCAGCGAACAAAACAACAGAACAAAACGGTATAAAAATAAAAATAAGAAATAGCACTTAGCTGGTAAGTGGTATCTGTGGGCAGCAATAGAAGTGTGCACAAACATATGAATGTATAAATAGATTGGAGAACCAACAAGGACAGCCCGTGTGTTTAAATGGCGGACATAGTTGAGTTTTTACAACGAGAAGTGGCGTAACGACAACAGCTGAATTATAGTCACTGGCGCAACTTGCGGGTGGGAGAGGGTGGTTGAGGTGGGGGTAAATAGCACATACCATAATTTTGCCTTGGCTCGGTGAAAATGTACTCCTATACTACATGACGTAAGGAGAGACGGGGGCGGAGATAAGGACTACCGAGGTGTCGACCATGAAACATGTTGACCACGCCCGTCCATACTGTTCGCTCCATTGTGTGACCGCTCGACACCAGTCCCAGACAATGGTCGGACCGGTCACTTAATGACAGTCATTACCACCCACTGGGTCACACGGCGATGTCATCACGGACTAACTATTATCCCCACATGGGTCAGACGCCAGGTCAGGGTAAAATACGCAGGTCAGAAAGTTGGTTTGTGTTCTTCCCCCCCCCCCCCCCCCCCCCCAGCCACCCCATTTTTCTCCGTAGGTCAGATCGTCCAATGGCCCACCGCCATTTCACGGTGTCTGCAATCTTCCAGGGTTGATTTTGTGACAAAGAAGACACACAAAAAAAGACACCCCCATCCCCCAGCTCTTAAACAATGAGCACCCCGTGTCTACAGTCGGATACCCGGGAATCTATCCCGGAACAGGCTCTGATAAGGCAAAAGGGGAAACTGTCAAAACATGGGCGTCTGTCTCTTGACACACCGGGTGGGTAGAGATATGTGGCAGGTACAGTCAGTACGCCGAGTACAGTTTTTTTTGTACCGGTACACTCCGACAGTTAATTCTATCAATGCTGTAGCCATCTGGGTACCTGCACCTTCACTGTCCCTTGGTTTCAAACTGGGGAAGATATGAAACGGACGAATAATGAAAAAACGGACATGTTGGCTAAAAGCCTTCTTTACTGTCTCTATAGTGTAGCAAACATAGACCTACATCAGTGAAGAAGTATTTTCTTGGTTTCGTTTTTTTGCTCCTTTTTTTCTTCAGTTTGTCGCTTTTCTGGTCCTAATAGTTTCATTTTACCTAAATCACTGGTCGGCAAACTCATAAGTCAAAAGAGCCAAAAATCACCAGCAGGACGATTAAAATATTTTTTAGATCCGATTATTTTTTTTTCAAGAACCTTTCAAGAACCGTGTTTTTCGGAGTCAAAACCGATTTGTGGCCGACTGGCCGAGCCACACTCAGATCGTTTAAAGAGCCCCCCCCCCCCCCCCCCCGGCTCACGAGCCGCGATTTTCTGACCACTGACCTAACCTGATCCCTTTCCTTTATTTTAAAAGTAAGAATTGTTCACGGTACGGCAATGTATTTAAATAAGCAGCCACTTCCATTTCCGGATTCTCCATTGTATAAACCAGGCCTGCACAGCTCAAAATGTAAGGCGGGCCGTAATACTTTATGAAAAACCTGTGCGGGCCGAAAGAAAATAGGACAGTGGGGAAGGCTTTTAAGAAAATAAAGAACGTTTCGTTACTTCGCGGGCCGCAAAGTGGGTGCTGGCAGGCCGCAAAGTAGGTGCTGGCGGGCCGTATGTTGTGCAGGCCTGGAACAATTCTCTACGCATACATGTATGGCTGTGACCCTGTTAGCACTAATGTAGGTTCTCATAAAGTGCTGTACTTGAGTCCATGTTTTTTTCAAGTATATTCAGTAGATGGGAAGTTCACGCATCGCCACCGCCATCGTTTGGCGGGTTTTTTCGAGTAAAAAAAAACAAATAAAACACCATTTTCTCATCAGTACTGTACTGGGTGGTACACAGATAACTATCGCGTGCCACGCACCGTAACCAATAATCCTCATATTTAATGTGTGGAGTGACCTTGAACTCTCTAGAGCAGGAGTACCAAGTAGGGCTACCCCAAGAATAGCACCAGTAGCGTGGACAAAAGCTGCTCTGGCGTGGTGCCAATTATACACCAGTAAACAGCCCCGACTGTTGTACCGTACCACAAAATCCGACAACTGCAATCCTCCTCCATGGTGTTCCAATAACAAGCTCGATGATCGGATTTCCCGAAACACTCGGAAGGGAAACAAAAAAGCTTTCAGGCCGGCAAGGTGACAGACGATACACTTGTCTCACGCTGACCATACCCTCCAAACAGCTGTGTGTCCGGTGGGAGGGCTTCCTTGATTTTTTTTCTACGCCCCTGGTCACCCCCCCCCCGGGGGCCGCGGGTCCAACAGTATCTTGATTCTATCATGCAGGTGCTTCGGTCCGTAAAAACATGGGCCGGGATGTCTCAGTTGGTCAAGCGACTGTCCACAAAAGGTCAGATCTCCGCCCGATTCTTCTTTTACACCTCTACAATTAAAGACAGCGGGCAAATTTGGACGAACGCAGAGCGCGCCCCCGACCGTTTAACGGATTTTCACGGCGATTTGAGCAGGGATCAACAGATGGAAAGTCACGGTCACGGGTGGTTTAATCGGGACAAGTCAGCCGTAAAATAAAGACTGTCACGGGATGGGTCTGTTGTGATTTCCCATCTCTTTTGAAGACATCCGACGACATATGGTTGATATTTGTTTTCGAAGCTGGTCACACGTGGAAGAAAAGAGGTAAGGTGGTGGGGGAGGGGGGGGATTATAATACAATTTTTTGGCATTTCTTTCTTGGCAGATTTTTTTTTCAGATGGGACCACCAAAGCAAGAACAATGGAAGATATATGTAGGCCCAAAACCCTGTCATCTCTAGATATCTGCAATTTAAAAAAAACACCACTATACTAACTCTAACGGTTTACATTAATGAGGTTAAATATTAAAATCCTTAACGTCTAATCGTGAACTGACCGTTGCAATGCCACCAATTTGAACTCACGCTGTCTGTTGCAATGCCACCAATTTGAACTCACGCTGATTCAACTTTGCATTCCTTGGTCTACAGTGACGTAGGAAGTTCGGAAGGGGTATATATATATATATATATATATATATATATATATATATATATATATATATATATATATATATTTTATTTAAGAAAAAATATTCTCTATATGTATGTTTTTTTTTATTTAAGAAAAAGTATTCACTTTATGATTGTATTTCTTTATTAAAGAGATTTTACCATTCTCTATTTTTATATTTGGATATTGAGAGCATTGTGGTTCGATACTGCAAATTTCCGTTTTGGGATAATTGTCGTTCGATACTGGCATTTTTCATATTGAGAGCATTGTGGATTCGATACTGCCTTTTTTCCATATTGAGAGCACTGCTGTAAGCATTTTCAATGTTTTTTGTTTCAAATAAGCTTAAGTTCTCACATTTAGACTTCCTGTATAAAAATGTAGCAATATTGCTTGGTTCTATACACACATGCCTGCCACCACAACCGGAAGGAAACACCATTACGCTGAGAGACGTTGATAGTGACAAATAATAGTGAGCTTTGAGATTATCATCGTCTTTACTTTATCCCGTGGACGTCACAACCCATTCAAACATTAATTGGCATCGCCATTTTTGTTTTTTACTCGCATTCAACATGGCCCACGTCCCACTTTTACATCCTATAAAGTTGACCTTATAAAGACCACTTTTCCTTGTCTAAAACGCACAACAAAAGCCACCATGGCGGGGAAAAAAGTGTATGTGGGGAGGGGAGGGGGCCTCATTACACTACACGTCCGCCGCTTTGATGCTCCTCATTATGGACAGAGGTGAGACACTTAAGTGCTGTCGGGGTGTTGGGACCCCCTGTGGGGCCCTTGAGTTTGAGGACCTGTTCTGAGCGTACAGAGGCGGCTAAGTTTAGGATTCGTAACTCTCTGTGGCTTTACACGAAGTCAACCGTGGATTATTTGAAGTTCTGAAGTTAATTAGGTCAGTTTGACTTTTTGATGATTGATTAAATTGATGGACGGCTTAAATTTGAAGTAGCTCATTTGTGGCCAATAATGTTTGAGAGTTTGGGCCGTAAAATTTAAGCCCAAATTTACGCGCAGACGAATTTTAAAAAAATAATATCCATCCATTATAGCTTTCAGATTTGATGGCTTCGTTCCACAGATTTTTATGTTTAGACAATATCAAATTTACTGCTTATACAATATAAAATTTACTGCTTAGACAATATCAAATTTACTGCTTAGACAATATCAAATGTACTGCTTAGACAATATCAAATTTACTGCTTAGACAATATCAAATTTACTGCTTAGACAATATCAAATTTACTGCTTAGACAACATCAAATTTACTGCTTAGACAATATCAAATTTACTGCTTTACATCAAATTCAGGTGTTTGAGTCGAATTTAAAAGCGGGCTTCTGTTGCAATCCTTAAGCAACGTATTTTATTTTATTTTTGTATTCATTAATTTTTTTGTCAGCCGTCCGTCAGAACGTGACGATGGTGTAGACTTGTCAGAGCGTGACGATGGTGTAGACTTGTCAGAGCGTGACGATGGTGTAGACTTGTCAGAGAGTGACGATGGTGTAGACTTGTCAGAGCGTGAAGATGGTGTAGACTTGTCAGAGAGTGACGATGGTGTAGACTTGTCAGAGAGTGACGATGGTGTAGACTTGTCAGAGCGTGACGATGGTGTAGACTTGTCAGAGCGTGACGATGGTGTAGACTTGTCAGAGCGTGACGATGGTGTAGACTTGTCAGAGCGTGACGATGGTGTAGACTTGTCAGAGCGTGACGATGGTGTAGACTTGTCAGAGCGTGACGATGGTGTAGACTTGTCAGAGCGTGACGATGGTGTAGACTTGTCAGAGAGTGACGATGGTGTAGACTTGTCAGAGAGTGACGATGGTGTAGACTTGTCAGAGAGTGACGATGGTGTAGACTTGTCAGAGCGTGACGATGGTGTAGACTTGTCAGAGAGTGACGATGGTGTAGACTTGTCAGAGAGTGACGATTGTGTAGACTTGTCAGAGAGTGACGATGGTGTAGACTTGTCAGAGAGTGACGATGGTGTAGACTTGTCAGAGAGTGACGATGGTGTAGACTTTTCAGAGCGTGACGATGGTGTAGACTTGTCAGAGCGTGAAGATGGTGTAGACTTGTCAGAGCGTGAAGATGGTGTAGACTTGTCAGAGCGTGAAGATGGTGTAGACTTGTCAGAGCGTGACGATGGTGTAGACTTGTCAGAGCGTGACGATGGTGTAGACTTGTCAGAGCGTGACGATGGTGTAGACTTGTCAGAGCGTGACGATGGTGTAGACTTGTCAGAGCGTGAAGATGGTGTAGACTTGTCAGAGCGTGAAGATGGTGTAGACTTGTCAGAGCGTGACGATGGTATCGACTTGTCAGAGCGTGACGATGGTGTAGACCTCGCGGGACGAAATCGCAAAGCCTGGGATTTTTTTTTCAAGGGGATAAGCTGGTTCCCTACAAAGAAAATCATCTAGAAAGCCCAAGGGAACATAATGCGTGGATGATATAGACTGGCACCAGTAGCGTCACAGAGGTTGTTGAAATTTTCATTGTGTCTGTATTATACCACCTGAGGGATTCCACCTCCGGGTTTGAATAAAGAGTTGCGCCTGTGTTAGGTGAGCTGCCATCACAGTTTTACGAGGTTGCTGGTGAGGCTTTTGCTGGGGATCTGACACCAGTCCACAGACCTTGGATTGACCCAGCTTAAACCGTGTATGTATATATATATATATATATATATATATATATATATATATATATATATATATATATATGTCTTTGTGTGTATTTTTATATATATATATATATATATATATATATATATATATATCTATATATATATATTATATATATATATATATATATAGATATATATATATATATATGTGTGTGTGTGTGTGTATTATTATATATATATATATATATACATATATATATATATATATATATATATATATATATATACAAATTACTTTTCCGCGCTCTCTATCTTTCTCTGAGCATGTGTATGTCTGTCTGTATGCCTCTCTTTATCTACTTCTATTTTCGTCTAGCAGCCTCCTCTCTTTCTCGTTCTCTTTCTCTCTCTCTCTCTTGTTTGAGGGTGGGCGAACTGTGAGGGCGAGGGCAAATTGGATATTATGGCACTACCATTTAAGTTCAACTGGTCGATCCCAAGATTCGCTGACGGATAGCTTCACGTTGTGTTCCACTCGACGGGCTTCAAATGTAAAACAGAAGCGTATCCGTTTTCTAGATGTTTCCGATTTAGGTCCAGAGGTTTGCTGTATCGCCTGAATCGCACGTGACCTACTTAGATAGACCGCGCCCCGTGAACACTGGTAGTGAGCCCCCATGTTTATTCACCTGCGTGTGGCCCACGATAACAATGGACCATTACAGACAAAATTAATCAGGTTTTTTTTTTAATAGTTCTTAAAACTATTTTCAAATCCCCAAAACTAACATTATCCAATTTGTTTTGTATAATATATCTATATATTAAACTTATTCTCAATAAAAATAAACACACACACAGAATCATACGCTCACCAAATTGTTTTATCCTCTAATGGAATGTTCCATTGACCTACATTCCTTGACACTCACTCCTGTATTCCCCAAGCTCAACCTCCTGATTCAACCTGTAGTGTTTGAGCAGAGCCTTCAATATCCATTACACTATTCCTAAATCCCTAACTCACCCAGCGACATTACCATACATAAGGGCATCACACCATTGTATTCCCGTCATGCCTTGTAGTACAAAGCCCTACCCCCAACACCCCCGCCGCCCCCATTCACACCCCCAACCCCCATGGCATTAACACCCGGACTGTGGATGTCAGTAAGTTCGATATCATCAAGACATTTACGAGCCTCGGGTTCGTCACTTCCACGTAATGCTACACAGACTATTTAAACACGTGGCCAGAGAGGTAACCGCACCCGAAGAAAAAGCTTCGATACCGATAGTCATCACCACTTTCCGATTACGGATGATACAGTCTTGCAGAGAACGAACATTCAGGCAAAAACTGACGAAGGAAATTTAACAAACTATGAAATATTAGATATCTCGTCAAATATTTGTTATGTCCAATTTTCTTATTTTTCTTTTTATCCCGCCACAGATTCTATTCCCCACATCACATTCAATTTAAAAGAGATGTTCCATTCAACAAATTCTATTCGATATCAAAAAAGATGTTCAATTCAACAAATTCTATTCGATATCAAAAAAGATGTTCAATTCAACAAATAAAATTCGATATAAAAAAGGATGTTCGATTCCACAGATAAAATTCGATATAAAAAAGGATGTTCGATTCCACAAATAAAATTCGATATAAAAAAGGATGTTCAATTCCACAAATAAAATTCGATTTAAAAAAAAAAAAAAAAGATGTTTGATTCAATTAATTACATTCAATTCCGAAAACACATTACATTCGATTCAATCCCCACCTCCCCCGGCCACACACATACAAAATAACCTGCCCAGACATTGCCCTGAATCGGAAAAGTGGTACTGTCGCACTGTGGCGTATAGGATTCTCAGACGAACAAATGAACTGGGGTCATTTGCATACAATGGAAGAAGCGTGACTTGCCCTTTTCGTTGTAGTGTTTTTTCAACTTCTTGTTCCTTAGCGGCCACTTTGAGACGTTCTTAGAACTTGATACATTCTTCTCGGGGAGGGAAAACCTTTTTGGAACCATCGTCCATTGTGAGCGAAAGGGCTTCTGATGAGGGTACATTTGGGAGGTGGGTTGTCTCGGTGGGGTAACGTGAAACCAAGGGCGTATGCGTGGTGGAAGGTCCGACGGGAGATAGGTGTGATCCCCGGCACACAATGGCTTCTTTTCAATTACCGAAGGGGGGCCATTCAACGGCCGCGGTCGGTGTTCACAAACAAACTTTGACAAGAGGTCTGTCCTGTGTTGTATCTGATACAGTAATGGCTGCTTTTGAGATTTTCTGTGCGCACTTCAGACCAGTGTCTCACTGATGATAGACTATGTCAATCAGACGAGACCGGGGGTCCTTTTTTTTTTATTTAAGCATTGCGGTATGTGGTGTATCTGTAAGATGGATGGTGAGTTGAATAGGCGAGTTTATTAGGAAACAGGCAGTGAGTGGGAAAGCGGAAGTGACCCACGAAATCAAAGAATTTTTGTTTTGAGATTAAGAGGAAACGTAAAAGATTAGAAATAAAAGGGACCATTTCCGTAGGTGAATATGTCATTTTTGTCTACCATTACGACATGTAGACTACATATCTATACAAAAAGCTAAGAGATTTTTTCTGGGTTTTTGTTTTGTTGTTTTTTTTGTTGTCAAGGGATTTTTTGCCGAAACGACCCCCTTCTGTTATTGTCCTTCTTCAGGTTTACCTATATAATACTTTGTATATTTCTTCATTGACTAAACCACATCAATGAAAGACCAAACGTATGTTACGAACTGGCGGTTGCGGGAGACATATAAACACATGTCGACTAAGCAAAACATTTTTACGATATTAGTGGTCGATTTCGGCAAAAAAGAAAATAGAATAAATGGAACTCAGTTTTCCTTTGCTCGTTTATCTGAAGATATTCCGCAATGCCATCGTTATTCTAAAGATATTCGCCAAAGCCATAACCGGTCATGATTTTTTTATCGCGAATGATCCCCAAAGTTTAGAGGTTACTGTGTAGAAATTTCAATAGTTTATAGGATCAGTGTTGTGGTACAGCAGTTTGAGAATAGTCGCTATCGTCCCCGGTTTGATGAGGGATTCCATAACATACGTATTGGGGGGGGGGGGGCTTGATATCTGAAACTCTGTATTCTGTTACAACTTTTTACTGTTTAAACTCGTAAGATTCCATCCCATCCCTGTGGCGCTACAGAAGCTTTATCCTGCCTCACTACTTCCTTCCAATTCCACTCAGACTCACTGATGCTTTTCTTTTCCATGCTTGGATTCCCAGCTGCTGTATAGATCTTTTTTCCACATGTTACGAAAGCCAACCAAAGAATAAAACTCGTAGGATTAGTCAAATTTTTTTTAAAAAGGGAACCCTTTTCATCCAAATAAACAAAAATCCCATGTTTTACTGATTGGTGATAACTGGAGCGCTAGAGGGTATTTCCGTGTAATGCGTTTCCTATTTCGTCGATGGCCAGCATCTCCAAGACATTCTTTCATATCACGAAAGCTTCGCCGTAATCAAGTTCCTTCACTACCCCCCCCTCCAACCCCACCCTCAACCCCCCTCAAAAAAAAACAAAACAAAAACTTTTTTTTTTAGACAAAAATCCCTCCAATCATATCAGTTTTCAGGGGGTCCATGTTCTGTGAGTGACACCACCATTTAGCTTTTGCGTGATTACGTTTGACGTTATCATTCCAGTGGTCCACCTGCCATTTGAGTCTCGACTCGGTTTGAGTTATGATAAGCCGAAGACCTTTTGGAGATCATCAGCAATGATGCAATCTAGTGTGTACAGTGCTGCAATCTAGTGTGCACGCTGGTGCAATCTGGTGTGTGCCGTGCTGCAATCTAGTGTGTACAATTCTGCAATCTAATGTGTACCGTGCTGCAATCTAGTGTGTACCGTGCTGAAATTTAGTGTGTACCGTGCTGCAATCTAGTGTGTACCGTGCTGAAATCTAGTGTGTACCGTGCTGCAATCTAGTGTGTACCGTGCTGCAATCTAGTGTATACAATGCTGAAATCTAGTGTGTATAATACTGCAAACTACTGTGTACAGTGTTGAAATCTAGTGTGTATAATACTGCAAGCTAGTGTGTACAGTTTACAATGAAGCTTCGGTTCTCATTTGATTTTAGACGTTTCCTCTTTTTGGACTTGTTGATGTTCTGAGCCATAGACTCGAAAGTCGTGAACTATTGCCATGACCGACCCTGTGGCGTCTTAAACGCAAGGGCCACTTTTTACATTCTTCTTTTCATTGATTAGTTGTGCAAATGAAACACATTTTTGTTAATGTTATTTTTTGCTTGGTTCATAAGAATTTTTACACCATTTTTACGACAAGTCCTCAAACCAATCCACATCTAACCGGTGAAAAGTGCCCAACAAAAGCCTCAGATAAGTCAACACCAACGCCTCATACAAGTCCACACCAAAGCCTCAAACAAGTCCACACCAACGCTCAGGCAAGTATACAGCAACGCCTCAGACAAGTCCATACAAACGCCTCGGATAAGTCCGCACCAACGCCTCAAACAAGCCCACACCAACGCCTCAAACAAGCCCACACCAACGCCTCAGACAAGTCCATACAAACGCCTCAGATAAGTCCACACAAGTCCAGACATAAGCCTTACACAAGTCCACAACAAGTCTCACAGAAACGCCTCACAAAATCCCCAGAAATAAGTCCACACAAACACGGACGAAACCGACCCAAACTCAAGGCAACCTTGCTCCGAGCATGCTGCGTGCCTTTAATGGCACCAACTGCCGGCTCGGGCACCGCCGATACACCCGTCAAGATATATCTTTTGTTTTGATATCTGTTTCGTGTTATCTGCGTCGCGATATCTGCGTCAGTTGCGCTTATGTTGACAGAAAACCTTGATGCCATCCGAAAACAAACACGCGCGCTGATCTGGAATCTTCGCAAGTTCAGTAACTCCACTAATAGCCCCCAACCTCCGTGTACCTACAATTGAGACCTTCGTTTTTGACGTCTGTCACGGGGAGCAAATTTGAGCGCTTGGAAATGATCTCTGGTGTGAAAATGGAACGATTTCAGCAAGCTATCTCCACTGGGGTTCTTAAAATATTTATGTAAAAAGTTATATTTATAGCAAGAGTTACTTTTTAAATAATTTCAAGCCTCTCCCCGTCACTAGAAACAAGTCAAAAAGATGTCAGAAACACGTTAGATCTTCCATTGATGCTGATTGCGACATGTCATGTTACCTTCTTTCTCGTAGTGTTGCATTAAGCGGTGTGACTCAACTTGTCCACCCCGGGCTGAAGACAGTTCAGCAACTGTATTTAAGTTCTCCAAAACCAAGTCGTTGATATTTGGGGGTGCCACGATAAGTCTTGGCACTTTGTTGTGACTTGATTAGCATGTGCCGTGTGGCCGCCACTTGTGTTATATAGGAAGTGAGGGCGATGCCATTCTCGGCATTTTTGGGCTTTGTTATCGCATGTGTTTGTTACGTCAAATGGATGAAGAAGATCGAGAGATCTAAGAATTTCTACTTCTTCTTCTATATGTATATATATAGGGCCCACGATCAATGTTTTGATCATCCTGACTCCTATGGATGTAGATGGATTTGCAATGTTTCTGTTACTGGTATTGAACTTGTTACAGTTTTACACCCAATAAACATTTTACACCAATTACAATATTTACATCAAATTTATCCCTTTCCGTGAAATGTGCATAAAATACACCAATTTCAACAAATAAACAACTTACAACCTGTGCATGGAGTGGACGAAAACTTTACTTTCACTTCGTTCACGGTTGACTGAGTGCACATTTGTGTAATAAATAAAATAAGAGGCCTTAAATAGTCAGCCTAATCTTAGATAGTCAGCCTACTCTAGATAGTCAGCCTACCCTAGATAGTCAGCCTACTCTAGATAGTCAGCCTACTCTAGATAGTCAGCCTACTCTAGATAGTCAGCCTACTCTAGATAGTCAGCCTACTCTAGATAGTCAGCCTACTCTAGATAGTCAGCCTACTCTAGATAGTCAGCCTACTCTAGATAGTCAGCCTACTCTAGATAGTCAGCCTACTCTAGATAGTCAGCCTACTCTAGATAGTCAGCCTACTCTAGATAGTCAGCCTACTCTAGATAGTCAGCCTACTCTAGATAGTCAGCCTACTCTAGATAGTCAGCCTACTCTAGATAGTCAGCCTACTCTAGGATTAGTGGGGGTTTTATTTCAATTTTTTTATTCTTTAAAGCTTATTTTGCAAAATAAAATAATGAAAGGAGTTTTTTTTAAAATTGGATCTTCTGAAATTAAACTTGAAAAAAAAATACTGGACAAGGAACTTCATATTAACAGACATATTTTTTTGGATACTGTGCTTGTGACGGATGTGTGGGACCTTTGTACAAAACTCAACTATTTTAACTTAACAAAGGAAATGGGTGTTAGAAACTAGACCACACATTCTTCCCCTCTCTAACACCACCACCCCACACACACACACACATCCACACACTCACATCCCCCTCCTCTGCTCTTTTCACTTTGCGTTAATGACTTTGATATCGGTTTACGCTCGGCTGATTGTTACCCACGTAAATAGCTTTCATACAACCTCCTGCCCCTCCCCTAAACGCCATCAACTCAGCGTGTTCACATACCTCCCCTGAATTGGCCACCTTCCTTGAATTGGCCTACCTCCCCGCTGCTGTAACACATTTTTAGTCACCCTAAATTTTATCGTGGTCTGTAGTCATGTTTCCCCATACCTTGTCCTCGCCAGGGATGCGGACTCTCAGCTACATTTAACTGTTATCTATTGTATAAAGTATATGATCAGCTATGTTTATCTATTATATAAAGTATATGATCAGCTATGTGTATCTGTTATATAAAGTATATGATCAGCTATGTGTATCTGTTATATAAAGTATATGATCAGCTATGTGTATCTGTTATATAAAGTATAAGATCAACCATGTGCAATTCAAGTAATTACTATATTTAGTAATTAGTATATTTAGTAATTAATATAGTTAGTAATTAGTATTCATAGTGATTAGTATATTTAGTGATTAGTATAATTAGTCATTAGTATATTTACTAATTAGCATATTTAGTAATTAGTATATTTAGTAATTAGTATATTTAGTGATTAGTATATTTAGTAATTAGTATGTTTAGTAATTAGTATATTTAGTAATTAGTATATTTAGCAATTAGTATATTTATATAAAGTACAGGAGGAAGACGGAATATGCCGGCCTATTATAAGACTCAACCGTGGCGGAACTCCCCCCACCCCCCCCCCCCCCCCCCCCCCCCCCCCCCCCCCCCCCCCCACCCCC
>CAXITT010000373.1:662782-674819 GCA_964033795.1 Lymnaea stagnalis | reverse complement strand
TTTTTTTTTTTTTTTTTTGTTGTTTTTTGTTTTTTTTTTTTTTTTTTTTTTTTTTTTTTTTTTTTTTTGGGGGGGGGGGGTTCTAACAGAGTTAGATAATCAAGGGTGAGCCATAGCCATTTTTTTCTGGACAACAACGAGATGATTATAACATAACACTAAGACACCGAGATGATTATAACATAACTCTAAGACACCGAGATGATTATAACATAACTCTAAGACACCGAGATGATTATAACATAACACTAAGACACCGAGATGATTATAACATAACACTAAGACACCGAGATGATTATAACATAACTCTAAGACACCGAGATGATTATAACATAACACTAAGACACCGAGATGATTATAACATAACTCTAAGACACCGAGATGATTATAACATAACTCTAAGACACCGAGATGATTATAACATAACTCTAAGACACCGAGATGATTATAACATAACACTAAACCGCCAGCAGCGTTTACGGGTGTTTTCCTGCTGACGTAGGACGCCATCTTTAGGGCGCAGATAACTGCTCGGTTTGTGGCCCGGCTGACACTCTCGGGTGTGACTTTAATCATTCGAGCCATCGGACATGGGAGCTCGTGAGCAATCTTTAATTGAGCGGAGCATTGTGTGAGATGTATGCAGAGGATCTATTTTATCTTCTTCTTAAGAAATGTACCCTCCTCCAGCCCAGGATAGACCGAACACGAGATTCGAAACTTAAGGACCCCTTTATTTTTAAGCGCCCCCTCCCCCCCCCCCCCCTCTGCTCTTAAGAAATGTACCCTCCTCCAGCCCAGGATAGACCGAACACGAGATTCGAAACTTAAGGACCCCTTTATTTTTAAGCGCCCCCTCCCCCCCCCCCCAATTGCGGTGGCATCATTAACTCTTAATTGAGACTGATATAGGCGACTATAGGGCGTGACCTTTCTCAGAGAGACAGCCTCCGGTGGCAGCATACCATGCAGCGTAGTGAGTAGACCACTGATGTTGACCCGCTTAAGGGCGGCACCACGCAGCAGATTGAGTAGACCACACTGATGTAGACCCGCTTAAGGGCGGCACCACGCAGTGGACGCTGACATGGCCAGCCTTGGGCGGCACCACGCAGTAGGTGGACCACTGATCTAAGAGATTGATTGGCTCCCAGATTTTTACAAGGCCCGAGCAGACGCAAATCTTTTTATCCAATCTGAAGATAATATGCATTCATTGTCGTAAGCCCAGCAGACGAGCTTTTTTTTATAGTCGCACTGCCAACTTTAATTTACGAAACAAACCATTTTTTAAATACTCCACTTAAAAAACTTTTGTTTAGAGACTAGGCCCATCCCGTGCCCCCATACGTCATAAATTCTTAGATCAGAGCCCAGCGTCTTCCCCGTTATCTACGGCGTCATCTTTTCTTTCAGTGATCGTTAACGACAACATAGCTCCAGCGAGATGCCACAGTGCGCGGAAATATCTCTTAATAAGAAGGCCCGGCATGCACAGGACTGAACTTCCTGTTAAGCCCACTGTGGTCTCGTCCCGTGCACGTGCATGGGTGATATTGCGATTGACCTTGGAGATACGTAACATCGTGGCCAGTGTTGCTTGTTTTGGGTTCAGCTCAGAGATCAGAATGTGGTGGTCGTGGTGGCAGAGGCGTAGCGAGGGGGGGGCAGGGGGGACAGATGTCCCCGGGCGCAAGCTAGTTAGGGGCGCCAAAATGTGATTTGATGTTATATTATTGGTAAAAAAAATGGGTTTGAGAGTTGAAAAAAAAGAAAAGGGGGCGCTTTAAAATGGATCTTGTCCCCGGGCGCCAAACACCCTCGCTACGCCTCTGCGTGGTGGTGGTGGGGGGTTGTAGGGACGGCTCCTCGTGGGATCACGCAGCGCCCCTCACACTCTGATTCCTATTTTGAAACAATTTTCTCATTAGGATTACATTTAGAGGTGTAACAAATTATTCCATCAAGTAGAAGTCATCGACTTCAGCTGAGGAGCACCGAGCCATACCCTTCTCTGTTAAACTTGTATTTCGAACAATATATTACAATGCCACCTAGAAGTTTTGTTTTTTTTAAACTTTAGCAAAAAAAATATGTTGTAGCAAATTCAAACTTCATCAAGTTTTTTTTGGGGTTTTTTTTAAACGATACATCTAAATAATATCTTATTTCTGTGGTTTTAATTATCACATCAATGAAAATTGAATTGTAATACGCAGCTAATGATGTAAAAAAAATATATAATTTTTGTTAAAATTAGAAATGTATGATATGCAAACAGTGATGTCGTGATTCATTTTACAAACAGACGCTTCCGTTGAGTTGGCTACAAAGACACACAACTAATCAGTGGCGCAGATAGATCAAGAGCCACCCGGGGCGGGACGAGAAGTTTTCGGCCCCTTCCAATCACACAAAACTATGCATTTGGCCGAAAATCCCACCCCTACATGGCATATAAAGAAACAAAAGTGGCGCCACTGTAAAGAAACATGTTTATTGTAAAAAAAAAAACTATCATTAATACTATAGCTATGCAGATACATGTTAATTTTTTTCATATGCTTATTCTTTTAATACTTTTTTAACTTGAAAAAAACAATTATATCTAACACTCAGTGGGCATTTACATCGTCTGAATTCAGCCTTACGTTGGTGGGGTGCCTCGGGTCAAGTGAAAAAAAGGGGGGGGGGGCATTTGAGCTCCATTTTAGCTCCACCACTGCCCCCAGTCGATTCGAGATTAGGTATGTTTGTACAAAATTTGTCTAATTACAACACAGAAACATGTCAATGTTAGGTGAATCCCATGGCTGTCACTCGTGACAGGCTCACGTGATTGACAAGCTGATCAGATCCAGTCTACCGTTAAAGATGGATAGAGATGATCAAAATAAAAACAACACACAAAAATAAAAACGAAGTCCTCTCTCGCTCGACTCGCTTCGAGTTCAAGCCTCGCCCGCGGCGGTCGCTAACACCGGTATTTCCAACGGTGGTTTCTGTTCCTAAATGTACACATTTGATGAGCTGTATCCAAGTCAAAGGATCGTAAGCAGCTCTTTCATATATATATATATATATATATATATATATATATATATATCATCTAAGAGAAGGAAACTCTGAATTCAAACCCGGAGTTGGAGTCCCGTAAGGCGCAAACAGTGACAATTCCTGCAACCGAACCCATCCCTGATCGTCTTGACGTAGAGTCTTGCCACTGGATATGGTGGGCTCGGACGAGAGAGTGAGGTAGACGCCTCGCAACTTTTCTTCACTTTAAACAAAGTCATCCGCGCAAGTCATCAGTCACCAGACGACTCGATGGTACTCGTCGATTCTCGACGGACGAACAAATNATATATATATATAAATCTCGGAACCACTATTGGAAAATAAATAAGTCTGATATTGAGTTAATTAGCAGGCGTAGGAAGGGAGGGGGTCCACTGGTCGTGTATTTTCTGTACATTTATTCATCATAATTTATATCGCCTTTACATGTATATTCTGTGTGGCTTGTGGTTTGCGTCTAGCGGGGGCGGAAAAGTAAAAAGAACACCCGTGGCGTCACTAATTCAAGCTACTCTGCGCAGATCATCTCTTGTAGATATTTTCTTTTGGTACGTCCTGCTTCCTCTTCGACCCCCCCCCCTCCTCTCCAACACCACAAGTTTTACACTAATAGTACTGAGGCCGTTCGGCAGCGAGCTTCATGGGTGACGTCTGAACTCCGGTAACTAGGTTGATTTATTTTTTTAGTGGCAGACGATTATTATTCGGTGTTGTTACTGTTCGTGTTCCTCTGTCATGCAGCGAGCTTCATGGGTGACGTCTGAACTCCGTTAAATAGGTTAATTTTTTTTTATAAATAATTTATTTTTTTTTAAATGTCCCAGTTTTTGTAAGGTATTGTTATTTTTGTTATACTGCGACTGTATTTGTTATACAATGGACCACAGTATTTTCTCTGTCGACGGGTTTTTTTTTATACAACGTCATCTATATTCTGGGATCCGGCAACTGCCTGTTCCTATCAGTGGGTTATTTCAAGACACAATCGGTTGATGAAGGCAATGCCCTCTCGCTGCGACTTAGCGCACCAGATTTCGTTGCATATAGGGTCTGCCATTTCTCAGACCGGAAAACGTCATAGCGTTGCTATTTTTAGAACGTCGGACAAATATTGCTTAAAACATGGCAGCTCATAGTGTGTTCCAGCATTACGTTTGGACGATCCTTGTATCTTGAGTCACTGTTACATGTGTGTAACACATGCTAATCTATTGAAGATATAACATGGTTGACTATTACTATTGTGATGGATGGCCTCAGAAGCGTAACTGAGTTTTTGACGCCCTTGGCTAATTCATTTTTGGCACCCTTGATAAAAATTAAAATTAAAAAATTAGAGATTTAGCGGCGCCCTTTTGAACTGGCGCAGACCGTCGCCCTTGGAAACTACCCCAACGCCAAGACGTTGTTACGCCACTGGATGGCCTTAATTACATTTTATAACCACATCAATAATAAGTCTTGCTAGGAGGGTATCCTGCAATAATGATTCCAGGATGCAATAATCACACACTTATACAATATTCCACATCACAATTGAATCACAATACTTCAATACTTCAATAGTTCACATGAGAGTAATAAAAAGATGTCTGCAAACTGTCAGATAAAATGGTACACTGCTTCGCTCTACTAAAGCGTGCTGTCTACCTACGCTCTAGAAATTAGTTCGCTCTTTTTCTCGTGATTCTCAATGTTATAATAAAATTACTACGTCATTCTGACATGATGGTGTCGTGTGTAAAACAGCCAACTTGGTCTGTTACAATGTGTCGTACGGCGCAACGTAGACCCATTTCACAAAATATCAGTAAAAAAAAAATTGTGTAAAATATTTCGTAAAATACAGTTGTAAAAAAGTTTTGATCTAGGTTCCGGGACACTTCGCAAACATAGTAGTACTGAACAGTGTTGACATGTTATCCAACCCGAGTACCCGGATGATTACAGCAGTTCTATTAATAGATTTCAGCCATTAAATGACAAGCCCTGTTATAGAAAATGAGCAGTTAACTTTTTTTTTTTCTTCTTTTTTTTTTAAACACTTGGACCCAGGCTGCATTTTCTCTAAATACCAGGACACAGTGTAAAAAAAGTTAAGCACCCAGTTAAACCTTTGTTTAACTTAATTGAAGTGCTTACGTTGAAATCGGATCAGCACCTGCAGTTCATTATGCGAAGTCCCGATAATTACAGACATTACAGATAATTACAGACATTTCTAACGTAAAATGTCATTGAAATGTTTTTTACATATTTAACAACGGGATTCGAGAGGGACTGAATAACCTATATACATCTTTAAACAACGACATACAGACAGAGGGATCCGACAGACAAGCAACCGCCACAGATGGATAAATCGACAGATGGATAGACTGGCAGACAGACTGACAGACATGTTTCAAGAATAAGGTGTTGTTTTTTTTTTTTAAAAGAAAAATCCTCTGAAGGTTTTGGGAATCCTCAAAGTCATAAAGTATTGCTTGGAGAGTATCGTCTTGCAGACGTGACCCCTTTGATGGCGCGGGAATCCGGTGCTGAGGAGCTGTACTAATAACCGTAACATAACGAAAGTGACACAGAAAACATCCAATCAGCAAACTACGGGGATTTATGAGCATGCTGGGGGGGGGGGGGGGTTGATAGACCGGGGGTGGAGGTGGGGGGGGGGGTGGGGCAGTTTGGGGGGGGGTGTTGNTGTAGTGGCGAGGTGGTGTTGTCTGTGTGTGGGTAATGAGTGGTGGTGAGACTTTTTTTTTTTTTGTGGGTGATATTGGGAGATGTGTGATGGACGTGGTGGGGGGCGATGTTGGTGGTGTTGGGGGGGGGGGGGTTGATGTTGGTGGTGTAGTGGTAATGTGGTGGTGGTGGTGGGTTGATGATGTTCGGGTTCTGATGGTGTGGTGGCTGTGCTTTGGCGTGGTAGCGTTGGTGTCGAGTTGGTTTTGATTAACAACTAAGTTTCATAGAAATTTATATTTCAGGCATTTCAACTTTCCAGTCTCACATTACCTGCCAAAGATTTTTTGTGTAAAACAAAGTTTGTGGTACGTCATTATTTTTCTAAGTGAAAAGGCTCCGGAGGGACGGGATATTCCCAATAATTTTTTAACAGTTCCCTCTCTCAAAAAAAAGTATGTTCGTATTATGTTCAGCTCATTCTATTTATAACTTTTACTTTTTAAAAAAAACAACATGTTTTGAAAGTAAATAATTCATTTTGAGGTCTGTATTTTTGTTTAGGTTTATTGGGCGAATGGGAAAGGGGCGAGGGGCGCCAGAGTGAGAGGGGGGAGGGCATCGGTTGCCGCAATTATCAGTCTGACCTTTTCATGTTTAAAATTCAATAGACATGTTTATAAATTAAAATTTAAAAGCATACAGTAATTCCTAAAGTACATTCAGACATAATGAATTTTGAAGCTTGAAATAAAAATGCAAACAATGAAAGTGTCAGCCAAACGCCTGCACAATAAAGCTTACAGAAACAATTTCAACAATCCAAAACTATTTTTGGAAAAAGATAAACTGAAATGTTAATTTAACACATACAAAATCAGGGACGTCGTTTGGGAAGGGTAGGGTGGGGCATTTGGCCACCACCTCGACCCACCCTGAATTTGCAGGTTTTATTTAAATTCTTTGTACTGGGGCGCCTTTAGTAATAAACAACTTAACAAGCCAACCAAGTTTTTGTTTTGCCCCCCCCCCCCTTTTTTTTTTTACCCTGAATAAACCTGAAATGACGCCCCTGTGAACAATAAGAATGATTTAGAAATGAAACTGATATAAAGCCCTCCGACTTGTAGACAGTCCTGCGCCATGCTTGGGTACCTTGGATTATTTCTCCCTAGTTGTTGTTGTTGTTTTTTTTTTTTACCAATATTCAGTTTTAGAGATTTCATGTTTTACCTTAAACAGGAAATTGGCATAAAAATAATGTTCTTTCAAAGTGTCGAAATTCTAGGGCTTGTCAGGGAAAATTTTTTAGGATTATTAGTTGTGGGTGGCCGAGTGGTCTACTGAACTGACTCACTTCAAATAGCTACCCCACCAAAGCCAAGACCATCAAAACACCCCTAGCCCCCCGGGTGGGTGCATGGGCCAGCAACTTATCTAAGCGATGGCAAACTCTGAATTCAGACTAAGATCCTAAATGATCAATATGAATGATCGTGGGCACTCATAGGAAGCATGCAAGAATGCATTATGTCAGCGTACAGAAACAATTTCAACAAGCCAATTTACCTCTTTTTTTTTTTTTTTAAGTTTAATTGAAATGTAAATTAAACTCATACAAAATTTTTGGTTTTTAAATTTTACTTCCACTCACTTCCTTTCCTTTCTTACAGAAACAATTTCACCCAGCCAATTTACCTCTTTTTTTTTTTTTTTTTAAGATTAACTGAAATGTAAATTAAACTCATACAAAATGTTTGGTTTTTAAATTTTACTTCCACTCACTTCCTTTCCGTTCTCTCACAATAACAATAATAGAAGCTGTAAAAGATGTTCGGACTCTTACAAAATCTCATTTGAAACACAAGAAACTCGGATAGCATTATATTTGTTAGGTTAGTCTCATTTGACTTTCATTGTAAGTGAAGAAAAAAAATAAAATAATTTGAGATTTTTCTATCGCATTCTTACATAACCACACGCCGCGGTCGTTATTAAAACGTTGTGATCCCGTGGGGGCCAGGGGCCATCAAAACCAGCGAGCACCTGAGCCGAGCGATCAAAAACTGGAAAACACACCAGCAGCAGCAAACATCTCTCGCGTGGAGGATGTACCGAGGTGCGAACCACACCAAATCAATCACTTTGCAAATCAAACAGAGACATGAAAATAAACTGAACATGAGAAGAGACGATGCAAGGTCTTGGCAGGGGCGAGAAAATCAAGTTGAAACTAAAAAAAAAAAAAAAAGGGGGGGGGGGGGGGGGGCAGCATCCGGGAAGCGAGTGTGTTCCATTAAGGGAAATAACTCAGTTTGGCTGATCACAGAACGTGCACGGAGCAAAGTGCCGGTAACTCAATCTGGTACGAATTATATTTAATTACCTAACTTCAAGTGGCGAGGGGGAGGGGGACTAGAGATCCTAAAAAAAATATTTTTTTTTTAAAATCGTGTACAAATTGCATTTGTTCTAATTATCGTCATATGAAACCACGCGAGCTCTGACGTTTTTTACTGCTCGACACCATCAAAAAAATTTGCTCTCTGACACGAGATTTTAGAAAAACGTTTGCTAACATGTTTACCCCCCCCCACCACCACCCCCCACCTTTTGATTTCTTTCTCTTTTTGGTTTTTGCCCCACCATCCGGGTATCACTACTACGCGTTTTCAGCTCTGTCTCTCAGGCAGACGACTTTTCAAACGAGGCTCAACTTGGTTGTTTTGTTTTTGTTATTTTTAAATGAGGGTGGGTGGGGGTGGACAGAGGTGTTGTTGTTGCATGTACAAATTCGATGGATTCTACGCTTCGACCACGTTGGTTCACCGCGACAGACCAGAGAGGTAAATGGAGAAAAGTAGCATACAAATAATATTGAGAAGATAAACACAAAAAAAAAAAAAAAGGGGTGGAAATGTGGTTTCAAGTCGTTCCCCCTGATTTCACACGCTATTTAGAAAGTCGTTAGCGGAACGGGATGTTTTGGCCAGCTGTGGCGATGNAATTTTTTTGGGGGGGGGGGGGGGGGGGGGGGGGGGGGGGGGGGATCTGACGTAGAGCTTTAATCTCCGCGCCGTGCTTGACAGGGTGTTAATTGGTCGCTTTGCACAGGGATCGGATGGTGTTGTACTGTTGCGTTCGCGATTAAGTCAGGTGTGATGGGCGTTATGCCAGTCTTGTGTTGTCTTGACCTCATAGCATCTCGACCGAAACTATTAAGGATTACGCTCAGACGACATCAAACCGACTATTTTGCTGATGCACTTTCACTGAGGATGAGATTTTTCTGTAGAATAACTCAGCTCTGATGGCCCGTCATCGTATATAGGATAGGATCGATGTTACCTGCTATATGACTTCATGTGGGTGCTGTTCCTCTTACAACTGAATTACAAGTATCATTGGGTTGAACAGACTACGCTGGGCAGGACATGTTGAAAGGATGCCGGATTATAGAACAGCAAAAGTTATATACAGGAAAGCCTAGGGGTAGACGACTCTCCAGTCGCCCAAGGATGAGATGGATCGATGATCTGGAGACGGATTTACACCAGTTGGGGGTTCGCGCATGGAGGCGGAGAGCCATGGATCGCTCCGAATGGAAGGATGTGGTCGAGCAGGCCAGGGCCCTACATGGGCTGTAGCGCCACCGATGATGATGATGATGGGCTGCACAGTTTCCTGACTGATAAATACTTAAACTTCGCTCATAGTTAGTTACTCAATTTCATACACTAGACCAGGGGTCTCAACCTCAAATCATCCGGGGGCCGCATGAGGTAGAGTCTGGGTGAGACTGGGCCGCATCAAGTATTCCACACAAAAAGCCATTACAAACTCCATAAAGTTAAACGGTTACAATCTGCTCAACCTTTACTAATAACAAATAAAAACATTAAGGGTTCTCAAGAACTAGGCTTCATTCTCTTCCTCCTACTGCTAGTCGCCAGAAACCTGACAGTGCAAGTGACCAAGCTGACAGGTTCGGAATTTCCCTCACTCGTAACATTAGCGGCAATTTTAATAGGGATTCTTTGATACTGTGTCAGATTGCTACGATTTAAACAATTATGGTTGTGCATTACCCACTAACTGACTTTTTAAAATTTTGAAATATATTTATAGAATATTCGAAGCGCGTTTTCTCAAAACCGCACTTTGGCCATGTTTGTCGCATAAAATGCTAAAAATTAAAAACTTTTAGTCCCATTGTAAACCGTTTTTTACCATTGCAAGCAACGTCCAAATCTAGACAAACTTTAAAAAAATCAGACTTAGACTAGTCGGGGAGATTCGACTGAAACCGTCGCGGGGGGTCACGTAATAGACATGAGAATGGGGAAAATGCGCGGACCGCATTAACATTAAATTTGCTGTCCTGTCGCGGGCCGCAAAATATCGTCTTGCGGGCCGCAAATGGCCTGCGGGCCGTGAGTTTGATACCCCTGCGTTGGAGGTTTGTCAAACAAAATAGCAGTGAGGATAATACTATTATTGGGATAGAAGCAAATTCTCCTTTCTTTTCTTCGTATCATATATTATATAGTGTATCTTAATTCCAAGATACATTTTACGACAATAATTTCTGCAACAGACTCCATGACTCCACGAGTCCGTCCTAGGGCCATTTATACTATAGTATATACACTTTCATTAAACTATACCCCAGTCACCCCACACATTTACGTATACGTCAAACCACACACATATAACTTTGTCACCCCGGCCCATACATCTTTTCTCTCAATCACCCCACACATCAGCATCGCCGCCCCCCACACCTCTATGGCTCCGTCACCCCACACATCGCTATCTCCATACCCCCGCACATCAACATCACTGCCCCCCCTCCCCACATCCCGATGTCTCCTTCATCCCACACATCTACGTAGACCTCGCGCCACATCTCCACAAATTCGTCAAACCACACATCTACATCGTTTCAACCAACACGCACGCAGACGTCGAGACGCCCCATTTTATAGAACACGTCTTCTATACAGCCAACAATCGTCAGTCTAATAGATTTTCCACCCAGACAAATTACGCCGAGGTGTTTTCTCCTCTGTAGGACATTTACGTCTACGTCTACGCCACGATGATACACGATGTTCCCCCAGAGCCTTTCATCAGACCATAAACCATGCCGGGCGGCAATGAATTTACCACACGAACTGGCGACGAATATAATGTTTCGCCCTGGTCACGTGAGCATGAGAGCGGCCATGATGAAAAACGGTGCCTCCGTTCGCTGATTGGCGCCTTGCTGGATGGATGACCTTCAAAACCAAATACAACTGAAAACATTGGTAGTGTATGTTGCGAATGACCATGATAATGGAATCATGGGATGTGCCTCCCTGAGTCTACAGTTTCATGGGATGTGTCGCTCTGAGTCTACAGTTTCATGGGATGTGCCCCTCTGAGTCTACAGTTTCATATGATATGCCTCTCTGAGTCTACAGTTTCATAGGAGGTGCCTCTCTGAGTCTACAGTTGTATGCGAGGTGTCTCTCTGAGTCTACGGTTTTATGGGATTTTCATGTGTGGGTATACAGTTTCATGGGAGATGCCTCTCTGAGTCTACAGTTTCATAGGAGATGCTTCTGTGAGTCTACAGTTGTGTGAGATGTGCCTCTCCGTGTCTGCAGTTTCATGGGAGATGACGCTCTGAGTCTACAGTTTTATGGGATGTGCCTCTCTGAATCTACAGTTTCATGGGATGTTCCTCTCTGAGTCTATTTCGTCTTTAGGTTATACCACACGGTGGCCAACCCACTTGACTTGACGGGCCACTTCGATCGCGAGTCAACTCTTCGAGGGCCGCATGTCATTGAACGGAATAAGGTATAGATGAATACCAAATAAACGATGACACAACAATCTATTCAGTCCTAATGCACATACTTCTAAGATCATATTACTTCTACTTGTACCGCTTCACATAAATAAAGTGTATAGATTTAAATCGGAATAAAAACTCTTTAATATATTTTATATACAATGGTTTGTTGTAGTTGAAAAGATGCCCTTCATCGCAACTTTCACGAAGGTGTGGTAGGACCGTCGTGCAGCGAATGAAAGAACCCCTCTCCACAGAGGTTTTTTTTAAATGTATGATAAATTCAGAATGCAATAATGCATTTTGGCACAAACCTGAAATTATGTTTGTAACATTCTACAAGTCACCGGATTAGTGTTTCTTTCAGAAATTTTCCCCTGGGGAGGCACTTAAGATTTTTTTTTTGGGGGGGGGGGGGGCCTTGGGTTTTTT
>CAXITT010000373.1:647684-658662 GCA_964033795.1 Lymnaea stagnalis | reverse complement strand
GGGGGGGGGGGGGGGGTTAACCTAATATTTCTCGAGTCCGAACCCCAAAATCATGAGGGCATGACAAGGGAAGTGGCGCTGAGCCCTTTGAACTCTGCCGTCTGCTGACCTAACGTGCGCACGCACTCGATGTACGTCCGACTACTTGAAACGTTTCATTGGCTAAACTAACAACGGGGCCTCTGGCTTCCAGCAGGTTCTCATGTTGCCATGCGAGCGTCTTGTGTGTGTCTGTTTTATTTATATTGACACCCCCTAAAGTGGGGTTGAGGGGTTGCAGGAGCTGTGGGAATGGGGGGGGGGGACGCAAAGTGATTTACGTGGGGGGTGGTGGTCCAATCAAAATAACTGACATGAAAGTTTATGGGAATAAAAACGTACTTTTTGTGTTTGGGTTTGGGTTTTTGTCATATGGTTTGTGCCCCGGGGGTCGCATGCACCCGACATAGAGAGGTTCCCAAACTGTGGGCCTTAAACAAGGAGTCGTGGATATATATTAAATCTCAAATCTTTATTTCAATCAGAATCATGACAACAGAAAAATCTCAATATTTAACCGGTCTCAAAACTATTTTAAGTTTCTATATTATATTGCAACCAAATTACGTCATGTTCATGTTATAATAATGACCAACCAGCGACTATCCATATCATATGCAATCTATTTCGTTACTATACTGTTATCAAACTATGCAATATTGTGTTATACCCAACATATGTCTCTATATTGTACCCTACATGTCTAAACATTATACGTTAAAATTTTGCGTCAAAGTTTGTTTTTGAACGAATTATTTTGTTTTATTATATATTTATAGTGCGTTCAAAAAGAAGTTTGACGAAAATAATTGTAACGTGTGAACTAAAGAAAAGATTCGGCCAAATTTTCGTTCGATCAAATTTCCGTCGATCAATTTTCCGACGACGAAATTTGTTTTCGATCAAACTTCCGGTAACCATCTAAGTTGTGTAAACAAATTTATGTCGAAATAAAGGGTGGTTGGGGGCTGGGGAAGAAAATAAATCTGCTGAAATAGTGTGTCGTCATTCACGTTCGAAACAGTGCTGACTTCTGTTTTTAACTGTGCTCTGATTCTAGTCGTATCTTGAGTTTGTCATGTCTGATTCTGATAGGCTACGTCTACGTTGCTGCAACCAAGTACTGGCATATGTGCAACGGTGAGGAAGGCTCTTAGCCGAATCGTTCACATCTCATTGTCCGGCGTCTTTTGATTCAAGCTTCCACAATACCTTGTCCTACTATTTCATTCACATAACTTGAAGCATTCCGTCATTTAATTATCCGGCATTCACGGTATCTCGTTTTTTTTTGTGTATATTCCACGGAAGTGACGTATTTAGTAAATTTTTGTTAGGCACCGCCAGTGGTTCTTAGAATGTTTTATATTTTGACTTTTGGCGCTCTTGCCATCTTTAGGTTTTCAGTAGCGGCGCTATATCAAATTCTAAGAAATTCCCTTCTTCAGGATAGCGATTACATCTTTTTTTTTGTTAAATAAAAGGTTTCCCCCTTTCATATGACCCTGCCCAATGGCATCGCAACGCACCAGGGTGATGTGGTGCAAATTCTGGGAACCATTGGGCTCGCCAAACAGCGTTGAAATCCCATGACGTTTTGGAACTGAGACGTCATAATTGTGTAGATATAACGTGATTTTTTTTACAATTTTTTTTGTTGGGGGTGGAGGTTGAAAGTTCATAATAAGTATTCATAGAAAAAGGGGGGTATAAAAAAAGGTACGCGTGCAACAGAGGGGGGGGGGGGGGAAATCGACTCTTTTTGTGTCCATACTATATGGATGGTCTCTTCCCGGATCCCGCCTCCCCATTTTTCCTTGGTGTGGTGTTGACATAATTACTGAAAAAGGGGGGTGGGGGGTCATTGAAAGTTCATAATAAGTATTCATAGAAAAAGGGGGGTATAAAAAAAGGTACGCGTGCAACAGAGGGGGGGGGGGGGTAAATCGACTCTTTTTGTGTACATACTATATGGATGGTCTCCTACCGGAATCCGACTCCCCAATTTTCCCTGGCACGCTGTACAGTGCCATGCCATGTTGTGATGGAAAGGCTGCCTAATGGTGTGTTGGACGAGACTGTTAATTAAGGGCCGTGGAATGTGGTACATTGACACATCAACAAGCAGGCGTTAAATACGCTAGAACAATGGACATTTGATCATGTTAAGGTGAGGCGGAATATTTTAAATGTTTGAGCGACAAGGGGGCCCACGCGATGAACCTGACACACAAATGACTATTCTTTAAAAGCAGTGGTTCTCAACCTGTCGGGGTTCAAACGACCCTTTCACAGCGGTCGCCTAAGACCATCGGAAAAAAACATATTTATGAAGTAGCAACGATAATAATTTTATGGCTGGGGGTCACCAGAACATGAATAACTGTATTGAGGGGTCGCAGCTTTAGGAGGGTTGAGAACCACTATTTAAAAGAAAGACTTACTTAAATTTGATTGGGGGGGGGGGGAGGCTTGTTATTTGTTTTGTTTTTTTTAAATTTTTTTATTTTGGGGGGGGGGGGGGGGGGGGGTAGATTGATTATTGCTTTGTTTTTTTTAAATTGCGCTTCCTTTCCGTGTCTGGAGATTGCATCCAATGGTTGCTCGTGTTGTGTGGCCACTGGTGTTGTGTGGCCACTGATGTTGTGTGGCTATTGGTGTTGTGTGGCCACTGATGTTGTGTGACCAATGGTGGTGTGTGACCACTGGTGGTGAGGTAACTGGTTTTGTAAGGCTTCTGGTGTTTTGTGGCTTCTGGTGTTGTGTGGCCACTGGTGTTGTTAGGCTACTGGTGTTGTGTGGCTTCTTTTGTTGTGCGACCACTGATGTTGTATGGATGCTGGTTTTGTCTGGCTACTGGTGTTGTGTGGCTACTTGTGTTGTGTGGCCACTGGTGTTGTAAGGCTACTGGTGTTGTGTGGCTTCTTTTGTTGTGCGGCCACTGGTGTTGTGTGGCTGCTGGTTTTGTGTGGCTACTGGTGTTGTGTGGCCACTGATTTTGTGTGGCTACCGATGTTGTCTTATAATGGTGTTCTATTAAACATCTATATATAACGTCTGCAAGAGGCGCAATTTGTGACGCCTACTGTTGATTTTCCTGTTTGATTGATGTATCCTTCCTGCCAACAACACACATCTTTAATCCATGAATCTGCTAAGCTTTATCCATCAGTCATACATCATCAACGCCAATCATTGATGTACAAATCAACGCAAATCATAAAAACGTATAGGTCTAGGTAGCCCCCGCCTTAAAAGTGGTTGTTTGGGTGTAACTTGATGATAATCTGGAAGTGAGATTTAGTCTTTTGGGGAAACGTATTTACATTTCAAAAAAAAAATAGGAGGGTGTGGATGATTGATGGGACAACAGGAGATTAAATCTTTTTATGTCACGCATGCAGGCGGGGCGGGAAAGGAGGGGGACAAAAGAATTCAGGAAACACTGGTCTCGATCCCTAGGCGCTGACATTTTCAAACCCGTGCCCTCTTTGTGCACCATTGGCTTATTGGCGTATAAACCCGATGATCCGATTGAACGAGCCCATACTATAATAACTGCATCTGCGTTCTACCATCTGACAGCCACGAGTCACCAAAGCTGCATTATGGGGGCCACCCGTATGGCCCGAAGGAATGTTTCAGATGCCATCAGAGATATCGTTAAGTGAATACGTTAATGTGACATGTCATCAGTATAGACTTATCGACTGATTCAAATCAACGGATCACCAACGAAAACGTCGACTCGAGCCTACTTTCACTTTTAAGTAACCTTAGTCATTTTATTTATTTAATTTTTTTTACACACAGTAGTGTGATTAGCTAGGGTTTAGGGCCACCTGGTGTGTACCAAGCTTTTTGCCGCCCCCTTCCGGCAGTTTGCCGAACACACCGCCCCTCAACATGAAGTGAAAGAGTGTCGCCCAGGGCGGAACTCCCGCTTCGCACCCCCTTCCTACGCTGCTATAAGATATTGGACACTCAACAAACAAAACAAAAAAAAAACTAAGGTTTAGTGTTTAGGTGAAAATTAGTGAATACAATTAGCTGAATTAAAGTTTACTTTATTTTTTACCATTGAAACAATTTAACGTTACTGTTTGTGGTATTAATTAACTTTAAAAAAAAATAACAACAACAAAAAAACAATAACATTATTTACGGGAAACGAAAATGCAAGCAAGCAGCGAAGTCTTGTCAATAAAAAAAAAACTATCAAAAGATTATGACGTCTTTATCATTATACAATTTAAACACTTTTGTGAAATATTTATAAACTGACATATAAAGAATCTACCTATGAATATTTTGTTTACTTTAAATGTGTGCGAAATAAATACATATAACTTATGCTCCATTTTTATTTTGATTTTGGTATAATTTTCTTCAAAGATAAAATCACAAAAGCTAGCCTCTGTATTATAAAGAACTAAATTCATACAGAGAAAACTTCTTCTTATTAAAAAAAAAAAAAAATATTAATAATTAGAATCTCTTGTCGTGTCCCTTTGTAAGGAAATTGTTCACCAGTTACACCCCATTCCGGAAATTGCTAAGTAAAATTGAACACAATATTTGACACATCACTTCCATGACAAAAAAAACCTCTGCTGCTGTGTTGGACGAAAAAGCCCGGCCCTCCCCATGAAGAAATGGGGGACACCCAGGGTGAACCACGCCCTTTCTGCGACACCCTGCCTTCGCCCCCGTTTACACACGTTTTATTCTATAACGATGACAGATACTCTCTTACACTGAGATACTCTCTTACACTGAGATACTCCCTTACACTGAGATACTCTATTCCACTGAAGTCACATTGCGTGACACTGAGGCTTTAGTATTAGTGAACTGAAAGCTGGCATTTCTTTCTAGTGTTGGTGTTATGCCTCTCTCATGGGGATATTGTTTTCATAGAGGGGAAGAGGGCACAGATGGCCAAGTGCTTAGGACTTTGTTTACGAATGTCAATGAATGAGCGCAAAGTGGCAACATATTATGAACACACGTACGGTATACATTTTTTATATTATGGTATACATTTTAAATTATGACTAATTATCTTTTTTTCTTGTATTTGAATGTTATCTTTATTTATAAGTAGAGCCTTGCTATAACACATTGACATTGGTTGATTGGTTCTAAAGCAGAGTCGTACATAACATGAACGTGGTAAATCATAACTGAAATTTGGTGTATTCATGTGCACGTGAAGTTGATGATGATGATGATGATGATTGATTACTAGTACAGTGCTTATCCCCACGCTATTCTAGCATACTCTGCTCACTCAGAGCGCTCTGATGACATAAAATCCATTTAAAGAAAAATTCATTTAAATGTCTCCTATATGAAATTTTATCATTTTTAATTTCCCTCAAAGATTAAGGCAAACTGTTCCATAATTTCGGCGCTATTGCTTCAAAAGAGAGTGCTCCGTATGACTTCTTTCTGTGTCCATCCACACTGGGAACTCTCAGCAGGGACTGTGTTGAAGAGCGCAGGTTCTTTAAGGATACAAGTTTGCAAATCAGTTCTTAAAGATATTCAGTCGCAGAGACTTCCATACAGATGTACGCTAAGGACAGAATTTCAAATTTCGTAAATAAAATAGTATGACAATTATTGAAAATAAAAGTTCCCGTTCCTTGAACAAACACGGCTTTTGAAAGACTGACCGTTACTTATTCAAAGATATTTTCAAGCACCATGTCTGACCATGTTCATGGATCACCAGAGCGATCTTGTTCTTTTTTTGTATTGACGAACAAAGCCATTGTATCATTTTAACTCCAACTTGGGCGCGCCAACCCACCCACCCACACCCAACCACCCACCAACATTCATGCATCGCATATATACACACAAAACTCTCAGATCGAGATCTAATCCTATTCTGTATCCCTGACTCCGATGAAGAGATTATTTCTCTCTAAACCATCAACACTGTGTCAGGGGGCTGAAAGTCAAGCACGTACATGACACAGAGAAAACCCTTTTCATATGCCTTCCATTTAGACAAAAATCTTCCTCGCAGCTCTGAGCCTTGCGCAAACACTCTCACTTCAGCACCCATCTCCCCGCTCGTCACCGCATAATCTTAAGATTGGGGCTCCTGGCGCCCCGTCTGCTCCCATTTACCACCTCTGTTGTTGGGCTCCAAACGTTCATTACGAGCTGTCCATCCCGAGCCCCTCCTCCCCGCCTCCCCCCCCCCCCCGCCCTGAGGTCAAAGGAGGTGACGGATTTGCGACTGTGACAGTGGCATTGTCCTTGTGGGTATTTTTTGAGTGAGCTATTGTCAGGTCGGCTGACACCACGAGGCTCCTCTCTCCAAACACAGCTTGACGTTCGGGAAAGCGCGCCATTGTCTGAGGTTCATGAATGGGCAACCCATCAATGGAGCCTCGCTTGTGGAGGTGTGATGCCCAAGGTCATGTCACCTTTCTTTTTGGTGGCCTCGTAACAGTCAACCACGGGCGAGCCTCTGATAAACATGGTTATACTGTATTGTGTTGACGTCAGGGGAAAAGCCCCTGGATTTCTTCACATCAGCACAGAAGGTTCTCAAAATTTCGTGAAATTATTGGTTGTTTTTTTTTTTTGTATATCCCTTTTTACTTTTTTAGTTGGATTGGTGTGCATTGCGATTTTTTTTTATTTGGTTGGAGAGGAATATAAAGAAATAGGAGAGTTTGTGTTTAGTCAATGTTAAGTTTTACGAAGAGAAGAGAATTTTCATATTTATACGCACACTACACAAGGAAAAAATACGCTGTGTCTGTTAGGGCCATTTTGGGTGGGTGGGGGCATTAACTTGAGGGCATGGGCGCCCGCAGGTAGGGGCAAGGGGGGCACTTGCCACCCCACCCCCCCCCCCTGGATTGATTGGATAAAATTTTTTTAGAAAAAAATAGACAAAAAATTTATTAAAGTAAAGAGAAAAATAAAGAGAAAGTAACTAAGCTGATGTCCTGTCCGTTCGTTCACCATACAAATACGCTACAGTAAGTAAATTAAAACTACATTAAAACATTACTAAAAATTCTTTGCCCCCTCCCTGGAAAGTTAATCGATTTTTTTTGCCCCCCCCCCCAAGAAAGTTTTCTGCGGGCGCCCATGCTTGAGGGGGATAGGCAAATTTGAATTCTAAAGACACTAAGGTCTAAGGAGACCAAAAAGAATAAACGTTACATTTGGGATACAAAAATTGTATGCTTCAGGTTTAAAACGTTAATGTCATCGCGCCTCTACACAGAGAATTGAAATCAGTTGGATGCAGCTGTGAACGTGAGGCTCAGAATCTCAAACCCGCTTACACTTAAAATAAATTAACGGCAGTTTGGAAAGTTGTGCCATGCAAGTAATTAACGTATGAGTAGTACACGTTTAATATATAATTTATTAGGAAGTTTTCTCCCCCCCCCCCACTCCTCTTTTCACAAAATATATAAATTCCAAAATGGTTTCAGAGTCATCGCAATGAATGGATTGAGATCCATTGGTTGACGAGGTGGCAACCAGCAAGGCGAAGTCGTATTTAAGTGTAATTATAAAATTTAGGTGCGGAAATCTTGTTAAGATGTCAGTTGGAACTTGTCACCTCCATTTTTTTTTCGTTGCTGACCTTGACCTCTTGCTGTAACCGAGTGAATATTTTCAAATGCCATTTCCCCCCTCACACTACTTACAGTTACAGTACAGCAATTTAAAATAAATTAAGCAAACGGCTCATTGTAACTTATATTTGAAACTGTTCATAGATATGTAGAAGTCCCCAAAGCAACAGTTAGTTCTTGTACAAAGTATTCGAATATGTTTTTTATTCCAATGTTACTATTACCTATTTGTAATGACTTATTTTTATCTTTCTTTTCTCATTCTGCCACGACTAATTGTAAATTCGTCATTTAAATTGTACATTACTGAAAGTTTTAGAAGAATCAAGTATTTAGAAATGCTTAAACAGTTGTTTGTGTTATTTTTATTTTTTATTGATTTATTTGTTTAAAGAGGTTTGTTCCAAAATAAAGAGTCTACTTTTCAAACTAAAAATTATATGTCATCTCATTACATCATGTATTAATTTTTTAAGTCAACGTTAAAAAAAAATAATGAAGAAATTTTTAAGTAGGATACATGTATACATTGTATGTAAATTTAATTTACACTTATATGAATTATTATTATTATTTGTGTGCGTGTGAGTTTGTTTTGTACTACTGAAAAGGCATTTTCCGGCATGATCATTATTAAACCTGAACTTACATTGTTTTATTTCACGAATTGTTTTTTTCTAATTAAAATATACCTTCGATAACTTGTTATTACTTTGTTATGAGCAAACGTAACCTGTAAACATGCAGAAACAATGCAAATGGTTTTCTTCTTATCCATTACATCAATTAAACGAAATTATAATAATAATAATTAACCTATATCTTTACTGTATTATCGACAAAGGGACAACATGTGCTAATGTAATTGATTGGATGTAATTTGATCATGCCATTCGAGAAGACTTATCTGTTTGTACCACTAGGATATAAACAAAAACAAATATTTTTTTTCAAACAAAAATATGGCTGAAATGTAAAATTCAAATAATTAAACTTTATTTTCATGTTTTATTCTTTAAAATTAGTAATTTCATGCTTTGAAAAGTATGGGATTTACACTTTTCAGGTGTAAACATATATTATTTTTCTTAACTGCTTAAAAAATCTGGCCTATTCAATTTAATTTCCTTGTTGGATACTCCCGGAATATAAACAAGTAATGGCAGTGCTACCAGATGAATATATTTTTTAAAGGGGATAAAGGTAGGTTCTTAACCTTAAACATTGGTTTTCAACTTTTGAAGAGATTTAGACTCTATATACTTAACAATAATCCAGCTTTTTTCTTTAAAAACGGGAACCTACAGTTATCATACTAAGTTTACTAAGAGTATCGCTACTGAACTGGATGTCAGTGTTGTGTAACTGTAACTTAACTACTATAACTTTTAAAAAAATGAATGAGTAGCCTGCTGAAAAAGAGTGGGTAGTTGTATTCATTATTGGATCTATTATAAGTTAGTGACAGGGTAATTTGCGTTGGTTAAAGAAACAACTTTCAATGAAGCCTATTATTATTATCATCAAAATCAAATAAACAATAAATAACCCGCTGAAACTAGTTTCTTGTTAATCAAGTCAAGAAAAGTGAGTCTAGTCTAAATTTAATGAAAGCCTGAAACTGGATGAATGAAAGTAAAAAGTTTTAAAACGTGATGGTCCGGTGGGGTGTCAAAAAAAAAGTATTAAGTAATTTACCAGTCCTTTTCCTTTAAAATTAAAAGAATGCTTTCAACTTTTAAGTTTTAATTGACCAATTAGAAACCAGATGATTATGATGAATAATAATGCCATCACGCCATATATTAAATTAATATCATACGTGATTTAATGTATATTGATGCATAATATTGTATGCTAATTCACAATTTACCCAAAAACAATATATCCATTACATGTATTACTATTATTAATTTACATATTTCAGTTATGACTTATTTTATTTTAAAGTTAAATCTATAAAAATATATATATTTTTAAAATTATTTATATGCATTATTTTTTTATTAATATTAGTCATCAGTCAAAGTATTTTTCAATTTGATATTGAACACAAGTCACAAGTTAACTGTGAACACTTATTCAATTTGGTTTGTATATCAATCACATACTGTAAGATTTTTATACATCATCAGTAGTCTATAAAGTTTTGAATTATGTAAATTCAGCTGTCACATATGCATATATGTTATTCCATCTGTCACATTGGCCTATATTATTCCAGATGTCACATAGACTTACACTATTCCAAGTGGCACAGTGGGATGCCTTGTTATTTAACGTCACCCAACGTCATCAAAAGAAAACATCTCTTGAATACCGCCCTTCGATTGACTATCGTAATAGTTTGAGGTTAATTCGCTCTCAATTTGTTCCTCCCAATATTTCTATTGAACCAGATCAGACAGAATAAGAGGCTATAGACATTATATACAATTTAGCCAATTAGATTTCTAGTTAATCATAATAATGAGTAGTTATGGTGGTAAATTAAAATTGTTGCGTCTTGTAATCCCTAAAATACTATTCATTTCGTTGCACTTGGCTGGAAATGCCCCACCCCACCCCCGAAAAAAAAACATAATAAAGTAGAAAGTGCCGCCAAGGGCGGACCGTTCCCCCGCCCCTCCTTTCCTACGCCATGGGGGTGGGGGTGTATTACTCATAAACGAAATATGTAATCATTAGGTACGGTGTTTCCCAACCTTTTAGGTCAAGCGGAACCCTTTTGAAATCAATTATAAGAGGAATCCCTTATGCCCTATGTCTTACAACTAAATAGTGTATAGTGGTTTCGGAGCCCCTGAGAAATACTGGCGGAGCACTGGTTGGGAGCTATGGGACTCAACTCTAAAGGCAGGGGTCTGTTAACGCTGTGGTAACGCCACTTGGAATGTTAAATCATTAAACCTAATGTCATTCAACCAAAGGACCGGCCGTGATTACCCATTAGTGACTATTTTGGTTTCGTTTTGTGGAGATTAAATTGTCGTTCTTGTATGTCAACAAACGTTTTTCAATTACAATCGTTTTCTTTTTCCACTCAATGCTCTTATGGAAAAAAAACATAATAGTCTCTCTAAACAGTTAGTTGTATGTGTTAAAGTTGAAAATTGTATGTGCTAATCACTTATGAATTAAATATATTACGTCAACGAACAGATTCAGATTTTCTTGAGCACCTTATAGCCCCCCTTTTTTCCCCAAAAATGAATAATTAAATAAAAAATTTAACCAATTTGCAGACTCATACTCCAGCCAATCCCCCCTCCCCCCCCCCCCGAGGATTTGGGGGGGGGGGGGGCAAACACCACAAA
>CAXITT010000373.1:628751-647642 GCA_964033795.1 Lymnaea stagnalis | reverse complement strand
TTTTTTTTTTTTTTTTTTTTTTTTTTTTTTTGGGGGGGGGGGGGGGTTGTTGCTGTTATTTGCTGTAGTATGATAGTTCTGTCTTAACGCCAGATTGTTGGTTTTTCCTCTATTTTAAACCTCCCCATTTCTTGTTCTTAATATTTCGTATCCCAACATTTCTGACGTGTATGTTATCGACAGCGGTAATCCAGAATCGTAATACGCCCTCTACAATTTCTCTACACCCTCCGGATTTCTCATTTAGCTCAAATTGCGGGATAATACAGTCCGTCCTAAATGATAGGATAAGCAAGAAAGTAACTGTTCAAATATCCCACGGGAGGTTTTAACAGACCAGGGATAAGGTCCCTCGAAGGGACTTCTTTCATAGATCAAAGCGCCGTACTCTAAATAGAGCTCGTGGGCTTAATCGCTCTAATGTTCCTGCCGACGACGGAGCGCGGGCTGAAAAACTCATCAGAGCGCATCTCGAGTGCAGTAGGCAATAAAAGAATTCAATTGTGGGGGAGTTCGGCCATCTCTCGGGGCGACATTAGGCGAAAGCTGTAACCGCGAGCTGTCGTCGAAGTCATTTACTTATCGCCGATCACACCCTGAAATCAAAAGGCGGTACAGACGCGGTAAAGGCATTTATGGGAGTTTAAAAAAAGGATTGGGGGGGAGGGGGGGGCTAGCAGTCAACTTTCGCTTCTCTCTTCTCAAGAAAAAGTACCAGACCGCAGGAGACATACAATAATATGTTGGAAGGTCTCTTTTGAGTGGTTGGAGGTTTCACAAATGAATTGCTTTTCGGAAGAAAAAAAAACATACCAGCGTAGAATTTATTTTTATTTTATTTTTATTTTATTTTTTTTTTAAATAAATTATTTAAATACAGTATGCCTGTACAATTAATTAAGTTAAATATTGAGGTTATAACAGTGTTGGATTTTGATTGGCTGCTTGAATGGGCTGTTGGTTAGTCACTGTGTCTACTCCTCTCCGGGTGTCCTAAATAGATCGCCGGACCTAGCCGAGTCAAAGAAACAAAGCTCTGAGAAATTGTACAGCCTCTTCTATCCTAATTATATGGATGGACGGCTCTTAAGTTTTTGTGCGTTAGCTTGATCAATGACAATATAAGGAGCTGAAATCGTGTAATTTTCAATACGACTCCGAATAAGCGACTCCGAGCGTGCCCTATGACGCCATATTATGCTGTGTAAATTGTATGCTTAAATAAATAATCCGACAATTAATGGAGACAACAAAAAAAATGAATATTATACCAAAAGTGACGCTGACACCTGGCATAAAATACATGACTCCCATTCCGCTGTCCAAGCTAGAAGAATATCTTGTTTTAGTTAAGATGCAAGCCGTATTTAGGCACTAGTGTTATATTACGTTCAAGGTGCTCTCGTGATATTTTTAATGATGCATATTATTAATCCAGGATACCTTTGGAAGGTCATTTTATTTCTTCATGTTAATATACTCTCCAAAATATTCCCCAAAAAAAGGTAGACATGTTTTCGTCGCGAGATACAAATGTGACGGATTTCTTAAAATGAGTAAAACAGAGTATGGTTAAACCTGAAAAATTAAACGCAACAAAACAGCGAACGTGTCGGCAGAAAGCCTTCGTCAGCGAACAAAACAACAGAAAAAACGTTATAAAAATAAGAAATAGCACTTAGCTGGTAAGTAGTATCTGTGGGCAGCAATAGAAGTGACGGATTTCTGGGCTCCTATAGGTTTAATCTGTCTATTCTCTAGATGCAGTTATAAGGTGTGAATGAAATCTTATTTGGTCAAACATGCATATTCTTTTAATACTTACTTGCTTTAACTTATTCAGTCACCAATAAATATAAATATTTCAGTCTCATAGATAAACACATCACCCCACCGACCTACGTATCACATGGTCCAGTGATCATAGAACACCCCCACCCACCCCTCCTCCCCTCCCAATAGTGACAAGTTTGATCTCCACTACCTTTATGAGTAACGCAGAAGAAATCTTCTGATCCATTTAGATTCCAACAGTCACACCAGAGTCTGGGTGAGACGTGTGCTATTTTCATTGATGGGGTTCCTGGTTCAGGTGGAAATGAACCTTTCGTAGTGTGTGTGATGGGTGGGGGGGGGGTGTATATTAAAGGCTACATTGGCTCAACTCATCAGGGCCCCACAATGGTCCGAGCGGCCAGTGGAGATGGAAGATAGCAATCTCGGAGCCGCGGGTGGCTACGATGACAATACGTGGTGTTATCTACAGGTGAATCTGGCTCTTGACGTGGAGATTGGTTCCAACAAGTAGGTCAGAATTAGGTCACGGGGTCAGTGCCATTGGTCATGGTCAGCTATTGATTTGCTGCTGCTTTTTTTTTTCTTTGAGTGGGTTTGGGGCTACATTGATTGTTGAGTCATGACAAAGCCAAATAAACCGGTCTCCTTTAACCTTGTCAGGGGCTTGGCTGGTACCACTTTAACAGAAATGAAAGTCAACCGATGCATACAGGCAAGCAACAAGATCAATAGTATTTATTCTTTGATGGTATTTGTGCTCTATCGTGCGAGTGACGTGACTCAATTTTTACAATGGGGATATATACATAAACTTGAATGACAGTCTCGGGTGCACTTCTCGCAGGAGAAACTTAACTGTGGCATGCCGTGATGCTCCTTTTGTTTCAAGGGCTTTATTTAGCCCAATCTGCTGCCTGTTTGACTCCCTCATGCAACGCTGCTCGCAAGCTGGAAAGGGGCTCAGCGATGATCTCCCAATCGTTGACTTCCATGCTGGCTTCCCTCATGTTTCTTTCGCAAACGTCTTTAAACTGTAGCCACGGCCGTCCAATAAGTGTTGCCCCTTCAGCCAACTCTCCGTAAAAGCAGATTCCTTGGAATAAGGTCTTCCTCCGTTCTCCTTACGTGCCCTAACCAGCGAAGGTGTCTTTTGATTGCTAAGAGCGGAGAACGTGTTTAAGCGCACATACCTGGTAAATGCTTAGTTTGGTGCTCTCAGTGAGTTTAGAATTTTTCCACACCATCTTATTCAATTTAGCCATAATAGTTGCTTCCTTTGCGATCCTGATGTTCACCTCCCTCTTCGTCAATGGAGAGTGAGCTAGAGATATTTGACCCATATGTATGTGAAACTCTCAACTACTGACAGATTATGGCCCTCAATGGTATTGTTTGGAAGGGGCTGCGTTTCTTGCGTCAAGATATTTGTTTTCCGTATACTAGTGGTCAGTCCTAACTCCTTAATGCGTGGGAGAGGCGATAAACTGAACCGCTGAAGATCTTCTTCTGTGTGCGATGTTATGGCGACATCGTCAACGAACAGCAGTTCCTGATTTAACACCATTTTACCTTGGTCTTTGCCTTGCACGAAAGTGTGCGCCATTGAACACTCTACCATCAGATCTGGTATTGATGTACACTCTGCCTTCACAGTCCTTGAAGGCAAACCGAAGAAGAAAATGGACAAGAGCGTTGGTGCAAGTACGCAGCCTTGTTTCATTGTGCTGCTAACTGGGAATGCCTCAGAGAGGGCGCCTTTGAAGGCTTCTGTGCCGTGCATGTTTCCGTGAAATGACTTTATGATTGTGTATTTGACTATGTATTTAAATGGTGTCATGAAACACGTACCACGGTGTTATAGCCCATGTATTTAACAATCCCAGTCGATACATGGTCTGAGTGCTTTTGTTTAGATATTTTCATATTATTTGCCATTGTTCGGTACATCTCTTACCAAAAAAAAAAAAAAAAAAAATCGAGGGTCCAAACCTGTAGGTGATTTGGTGCAACAATGTTTATTTATTATATAATATTCTGAGGACCATATGTCTATAGTCTATATTCTTTTCACATACTCTTAGTCTCTTCTTATGCATGGATTCACCTCTCCGTTGACGTTGTGCGTTGTTGGTACCACCGATTCCGAATTCATTTGCCCAGTATTTTCTGAACCTCCTAAGCCTAAGTGAATTAAACTTAAGTTGGCCTCGATGAAGTTTCAATCCGAGAACCTCTGGGATTTATTTATTTTATTAAAGAAGAAAGGAGGGGGGGGGGGTTGAAACGGTCAGCTTTTTGGTCAACTCCCGTTCTTAATAGTCTGAAAAGTTGAACGTACGTGGGAATCTATTAAACCTGGGCCGTGTTCCTGTTAATCTCTACACCTTGTTCAAACACCAGTTTTCGGCTCGGTGGCTAATCCTGCTTTTTAACAACTCCACCGGGCTCGCATGCGAGCGGATCCTCCGGGGTCATGTAGCGAAATGTCTCCACGCGCACCAGGCAGGACTTTGGCCCGCCCCTGCTTCAAGCCGATTGGCAGGTTCCGTGTTTGTTTTTTTTTAAGTTGGGTGGGGGTTGGGGGGGGGGTGATGGCGGTCACACTTGCGTACCCATCGTCTTCCGCGGTGCAGTTGTAACTGGACTCTATTGATGGACGTCGTGTTTTGGATTTGGGGAACCTGTTATATATGCATTTATTTGTTTTCACCACACAAGTAACTTCTTGATATTAAATTCTGTTAGCCGGATAGTTGCAGAGAACAGTTTCAAGGCTTTTTCGGCATACCATTTATTCATTCAGTGAGTGTTTACTTACTTTCATTTAAAAAGGCCAAGGCCAAGTATTTTAATGAGAGGACTGACCGACACTTAGGTAATGACCATAGTGAGACTACTGTGATCAGCCCTAATATCATACAAGTAACAGACACCCAGAGAATTTGTCATTAAATAGTGCATTAGAATTTTGCCTCTTGCATTCTTTAGATAATTGAATAACTTGATGTGTTGTTGTTGTTGTTTTTTTGTCTTGTTGTATTGTTGTTGTTTTTTGTTGTTGTTTTTTTTTTTTGGGGGGGGGGGGGGTAGCTGAAAATTTAATTTCTAGATTGTCAATTTAGATTCGTGAATTCCAAACAGGAGATTGTTCAAGCCATAGCCGATCAATATCCGGTAGTACGTCCAGCACCGCTTGATTTAGATACAGTTTAGTGGATTTCATTTGCCAGCAGTCGTGCAGGATTATTGACCAGAGCCGGATCCTTCGGACAGGTTAACCTGCTGGTGTAGCACCGCCACTGATCTTGTCAACATTTGAACAAATTCTGCCGCAGTTCTCTGGGAAATAATAGGCGCACGGGTTTACTGTACACTGTAGTGAAGCTAGAGTACACGCACGGGTTTACTGTACACTGTAGTGAAGCTAGAGTACACGCACGGGTTTACTGTACACTGTAGTGAAGCTAGAGTACACGCACGGGTTTACTGTACACTGTAGTGAAGCTAGAGTACACGCACGGGTTTACTGTACACTGTAGTGAAGCTAGAGTACACGCACGGGTTTACTGTACACTGTAGTGAAGCTAGAGTACACGCACGGGTTTACTGTACACTGTAGTGAAGCTAGAGTACACGCACGGGTTTACTGTACACTGTAGTGAAGCTAGAGTACACGCACGGGTTTACTGTACACTGTAGTGAAGCTAGAGTACACGCACGTAGGATAACATTTTAATTTTTCTTTGGTTACTCTCTGTTTCTCTCTCTCTCTCTTTCTCTCTCTCTCTCTCTTTATTCTCTCTCTTTCTCTCTCTCTATCTCTCTCTCTCTCTCTCTCTCTCTCTCTCTCTATCTATCTCTATCTCTCACTTTATATACATATATATTAATTGTTTAATTCTCTATCTTCGCTCCTTTACTTTAATTTTATTTGTTCCTTCTCGTATTCTTCTTTTAAACTTTTTAAAAAGTCTTGTTTCTCAAGTCTTTTCCCTCCACACTCCTTCATGACTCATTGTTTGCGCCTTGACGCGTATTCCATTTTGTTTGTTATCTACCTTCCTGTCACTTATAACGTATTAGACATATATTTTCTTTCATCGTCTTTCGTTCCCAAATACAATCACTTTCTGACTATGCTCTCACGATCTCTCACTCCCAAATCACCCACCTCTGACCCCACCAAATAGTTTATTGCCTCCCAGTCCCACGGGATTTTTTTCCCCTCTCATTCCAACACCCTTTTCATTCCCTCAACCTTCCAATTTCCTCGTATGACAGTTGACATATACATAGCATCTTTTCTTTTTTTTTTTTTTTCTTTACAAAATCTCTACAATAAATTCCCTGACTCAACCAACTGTTCCATTCTCTAGGTTACAAACCATCTTACCATCAGACTCGTATCACATTCGACTCTAATAACAAAGTGTCCTCGTTTTATAGCCATTTTAATTGTTTCTACAGTATAGTAGTTACTATCCTAGTTTCTTTGGTTTTTTATTTTACTTAGTTTACATGTTTTTTAATAATTGTAAAGCGCTTAGAGCTTTAAGGTAAGCGCTATATAAAAATTCCTAAATAAATAAATACATAATTATATTCCCACCTATATTTTGAATCCAATGTTTTAAAGGAGTGAGAGCTTTGCGAAATGGAATCATGTTGCATTTTCCCAAAACTTTATTTTTTTTTTTTAAATAAAATATTTAAATTGCTAATTAAGTTTTATTATTATATCTTTCGCCATCTGGCACATGTTGACAATCTAATTATTTAAAGGTATATTAAATCTAGCTGTGAAGCTGATCGAGAGAGAACCTCGAGTTATGACTTACTCATATTTAAATATTTCAAGACAAACCAAGAAACACGGTCATTTGCCATGCCCTCACCGCTCTGTCTCCTGAATATTCCGTCATAATTTAATAAACTGCCAGTGAGAAGATGACAAACAGATGGGAAATCAATACAACAGAATAGGGACAAGGCTCGCTTCGCCGCAGCCAGATTTCCAACACGGAGTCGGCCAGATGAATTAATTATGTGTTAAGGGCAGCACAAAGCTTTTATCAGCCTACCTGGCGTCCAATTTAACGACTTGCATTTTTTTTTTTTTTTGGTTGCCGTCACGCTACCCCGTGTGATCAGGGAGGTGGATAGTGAACGTCGCTGTCCACCTTCTCACACACTTCTAACTGAAGCTGTGTACCATGGCTCATGGGTTGAGGACAGTTGATTTCTGGCAAAATTACATTTTTACCTATCACAGTGAAGCTGTGTACCATGGCTCATGGGTTGAGGACAGTTGATTTCTGGCAAAATTACATTTTTACCTATCACAGTGAAGCTGTGTACCATGGCTCATGGGTTGAGGACAGTTGATTTCTGGCAAAATTACATTTTTACCTATCACAGTGAAGCTGTGTACCATGGCTCATGGGTTGAGGACAGTTGATTTCTGGCAAAATTATATTTTTACCTATCACAATGAAGCTGTGTATCATAGCTCATGGGTTGGGGACAGTTGATTTCTGGCAAAATTACATTTTTACCTATCACAATGAAGCTGTGTATCATGGCTCATGGGTTGGGCATCGTTGATTTCCTGCCCCGTAATCTTTAATGTATCCCACAAAATGAATTGATAGCTTTTAGAATAGTCTCAATGGAAGCTCTAATAATTGGAACGTGTTCATTTTCAATCATACTAAGAACTTACTATATTCCAACTTAAGACCCAACTGGTAGATGGTGAGCACAACCAAATAACGGTATCACGTGATAAGAGCACATCGATGGGTGCTAGCAGGAGAACTAAAATACGCCTAGTCTTAAATACGACAAACTAACGATATCCTCGCCTGGTGCCAAAATAATGTATCGGCATGTCGCCTGACTCCAACAACTTCATATAATATGATCAGTGTGCATTTTAAATGCTTCTCCTTTCCCATTCTTCCACAGTCTTATAAACGGACTATGAGACTGTATGTCTGTGTGTTGTTAGGGTTGATTTCGTTGGTAGCCCTATGTAATAATGCGTTATTCCTAGTTTTTCGCCACCATTCGGCATAGTCTAAAGCAGTATGGGCGATGCGGTGTAATCTCTAGGGGCAGCGGCTAACCATCCACATAGCTCCAGGCGCCGCCATCCCTTCCCATCCGCCACTGCCACCACCACCACCGCTATCACACCTGAGATGGTGGAGACTTGGACATTCCATCCCGTTGCGTTGACACGAAGATTTGACTATAATCTGCCGCCCCACTACATCTCCACTTGTTTGTGTTCCTGCTCAGTTTGCGCCCGCTACTGGCCCCGAGTATAGTAAGCCCGTGGTCCTCCCCCCTTCACCCCAGCCCCCCCCCCCCCACTTCCACCATTCACTGTAACAGTTAACTTAATCCTTACCGTGACGACAACTGATGGTGAAGAGTGACCTCAGATTATGGCTTGCTAAAAAAATGTTTGGTATGACCCATTATAATTCCTGCATCGGTTCATATATATATATATATAAACCGATTATGGCTAATTTAAAATATTTGGTATCGCCCATGATAATCCCTGCGTAAATCATACATATGAAGTGATAATGTTGCCTCCATATTCCACCTTTTTAGCTTATGTTTGTTGACCTTTGACAGGCGTCTTACTGACACACATTTTGATGCCATTAATACGCATATTTTTTTTATAAATTTAAAAAAATCTGCGTTTCCCCCACAGAACTTCAATAAGAATATTTTATTAGATATACATATATTTTTTTTCAAATCATTGGCTGTTCTATGTACGTTTTGGAAAGAAAATAAAAGGGGGCGGGATTAACTTCATCATGGTATCTCTTTACACCGGAGAACAATAAAGTTATATTATCCCTTTTTTTAAACTCTAGTCTTATTCGCTCTTCGTTTTGCCCTCCAGTAATTGTCAGGTTTTTTTTGTGTTGTTGTAGATCCTAAGCCAGTGGCTCTCAACCTTTCTAATGCCGCATCCCTTTAATACAGTTCATCATGTTGTGGCGATCCCAACCACAAGACAAAATTATTCTCGTTGCTTCCTCCGCTTCTTAGGCGACTCCTGTGAAAGGGTCGTTCGACCCGCCAAAGGGGTCGCGACCCACAGGTTGAGAGCCGCTGTCCTAGGCTTCTATTTTAACCCCCCCTCCCAGCTAATCAGCTGCTCATTTATCTTTGTGAAAGACTGTGTGTAAACAAACCTTGTCTAAAATGTATGTTGCTTTTTGTCAGCGGCCATAACTCACTTTATGATGATATACAAACACTATCCCCCCTGCCAATAGAACACAATGGAAAAGGAGGATGGGGAGAGTCAACTTCTTCGTATTTTTGGGGAAAGTCTGTGCGGGAACTTTTTTAAAAGCGTAATGAGCTCTCTCCCTCTCCCCCCCCTCTCTCTCTCTCTCTCTCTCTCTCTCTCTCTCTCTCTCTCGCTCTCTCTCACTCTCTCCCCCCCGCCCCTTTTTTTTTTCAGTGTTAAACTCAGTGCAAAGAATATGAAAATATAAGTCAACTATGCAATCCTCACCCAACGTTCTCATTACAGCGGTGTTGGAAAAACAAATTCGGTTTCCTATCCTTCGCGGACTCTGTAACAGCTTTGAATTTTTGTTAAATAAGTCTTGCAGAGCTCTTGAATTAAAAAAACTGTGGTTTTCACATTATATTTTTGAGTAAACCTTGACTCATTGTGTTGTCATTGACCAAGGTTTTGAATTGCCTAAACCTTTTTTTTCTGTTTTTCTGTAACTATAATAACAATATTTTTTGCGCCATTTTCAAGACTTTTTACTCAGTTCTACATGTGCGCAATCCAGTAAGATTAAATAAGAATACCACAAGGCTTCATATCAATGCGGGCGTTATTGATTCACTAATTCCCCCGCCCCCCCCCCCGTACTGTTTTTAAGTATATAAATATTTTTTTAAGTTAATAAGTATTTATATGCGCTTGTTGCATATCCTCCTTGTGTTTTTTCCAATGCTGATATTTTATAATAAAGACTTAACAAGTAAACAAGTCGGGAAAAAAGTTTTTTAAAAAGTAATTCCTGGCAGATAGCTAAGACATGACATGTATAATACTTTTGCAGTACACGGTGAAGTAACAAACACGTAACTTTAGCAATGTTACATGGTCACTCTGCATCAGTTGCAGAACCGTGTGTCGATAAATTCAGTCAAAGACCAAAAACACATCCAAAAAAAAAAAAAAAAGACAGTAAATAAGGTGAGCTATGTTTTTTATTAAAAGCGTACAGACGGTTTGTCTGCAATCTAACAATGTTTCACCTGATACAGCCTTGCTGAAACATGTTGTTTCCCCCCTTNTTCTTTAAACTCTTTTTCTTTGTTTTGGTTGTTTTTTTTCATTTACTTTTCCCTTCATGCATCACCTTTCCACAAAACTAACCCCCCCCCCCCCACGTCGGAATCCTATCCACGCGTGTACTGCTACATCTGCTCATCAAATCATTCTAACGTGACAATGTTGAGTGATGCCTGGCGCGTGAGTCCAGACTGACCCTGCCATGTACTGCAGTAATGATTTTTACATCCTGTGCGACTGACCCCTGAATGACCAGCACTTGTTTGATATATAATATGCTCTTTAACTACTGACGCGTACCCCCCCTCTCTCTCTCCCTCTCTTTATCTATCTATCTATCTATTTCTCTCTCTCCTTCTCTCTCCCTCTCTCTCTCTAATCATTTTAAGTTTGTTAAGAATTAAGGATCTACATTTTTCGTATACATTTTAAAAATCAAAGTATTTTATGCTCTCCATGTTACAGTTACCACACATTTTAAGATACTTCAACAAATACATATTTAGAGTATTATTTAAACTATTTACTTGCGTCTTTATATATAAAAAGTTTTTCTCCATATTTAAAAGTAACTATTCGGAGCACATTAATATTTAGGGCAAATGAACTCTACTAGCACATTAATATTTAGGGCAAATGAACTCTACTAGCACATTAATATTTAGGGCAAATGAACTCTACTACAATTTTTAAAAAGATGACTCTGTTATGCTGTTGTTTTACTAAGCGTTAACTTCTAACTTCTAGTGTGTCTTTCAACGAACACTTTCAATAATAATATGTCAATGAGCTGCCCCGTTTCTTTTGAATCTGTTAAAAATCATATGGCTGAACGACTATCACGGATGGTCAGCAAAGTTTACGTGTGGTGGAAATGTTCCAATAACAAATAGTCTGGACATCGCGTGACCATGTGCGGTATTACAACATTACCGTAAAGATGCAGTCAGCACGTGCACTTTTAAAAATTCCGTTGTCGTGTGTTTTGTTTTAAACATAAACACATTTTCACATGTGTTACAAGCCTTTCTCTGAGACTCGGGATTTTTTTTTTTTAAAAATCGAAATTTATGTCCAGACAAAAAAAGTTTGTTTTTGCCAATCGCGTCTTATTGAATTTTATTACCTAAAAGTTTCGAACCGTCATATTATATTTGGATGTAGATTTTGTGGTGCTGTGTGTTAAAAGCCAGCCGACATCTCTGTCTTGTGTGCACTCCATCCTTTCAACAACTTCGATATCAATTAAGTAGTAGTTTCTCAACTAGCGCTATCCACACACACGCACGCGCGCACATACACACGCGCACATACACACGCGCGCACACACACACCCACACACACACAAACATAAACCCTGCCAGTTTAATATAAAAAAAAGTTTAAGTTTCGCTTTTGTAGAAGTGGAAGAAGCCGATGAAAGCTCAAATGAATAGAAACCAGACATCTTTCATTCCGTCAGGCCAGCAGTAGTTTAACCACAGCGCCAGTGTAAGCCATTATTACTGCTTCAGTCAGGATGCCAAACGTCGAAAAGGCGACTCGTCCAATTATCCGAAGGGGGCCCCCAAGCCAGCGATGACAGGCCCGATTGCCGGTAGTGGGAACGCTGTCATTCGCGACCCGGGGCTATCGCTAAATATTTGGCCCGCTCCAAGCCGGCCACGCCGAGAAACCCCCCAGTGGTCACAAGGGACCGCACGCCGACCGCTGCTTTGTCCGTTCGTCATCGTCCGGTGGGTGTTTTTGTAACCAAGTACCCGTGGCTTATCGCCCGGATCTTTGATGGACACGTTAAGTACTAAGAGTACTTCAGCAGTGGCTGTAGAGACAATTGTAGTGGGAAACTGTTGACTAACCTGAAGACAATAGTAACTTATTGCATTTACTACTGAAATAATACAACTAGCGTCTCACTTGGTTGCAGTTTCGAGCTGGACTTTCCACATGTGATTGAATTCTAAACCGGACTCTGTTATAGCTGGTAAAAAAAGGGGGAGAGACTGCAATCATGTTAGCAAAATAGGAAATGCGTAAAACAAAGTAAGGTCAAACCTGTAAAAAGGTACGCAACAAAACAAAACAAAAAAAATGAACATGTCGACAGGAAGCCTTCGTCAGCGAACAAACAACAGAAGAAAAAAAAAGAGAAAAAAAAAGAATTAAAATTAAACATAGCACGTAGCTGAGAAGTAGAAGTAGTATCCGAGAGGGCAGCAAAAGAATTGTTACAGCTGAGCCATTTAAACACAGTTACGACTCAAATTTATTTTTCCAATCCATGTTCAGGAGAGGGAATTTCCATGTTCCAAAAGCATCCCGAGTGCTCTCACTGACTGCTCTCACTGACTGCTCTCACCAACTCCATGCCAGTACCTTATCCCAGTTTTTTTTTGTTTTTTTTTTGTTTTTTTTTTTAAATATTAATTTCGTTAAATTCCCACTACTTTAATAGGTTTAATCTTAACGTTATTCCTACTGTATAGTTACAGACCCTGACCACTTTTGATTGTTGAGTAGCTCTTCCTCGTTGTTTGTCTTTCTCAACAAAGACAGCTTCTTGAACACTGCCATAACTCGAGAGATATAGTTTGAGATTCTTTATTTCACGTCCAGAGTTGTCCCATAGTTTCTGTCGTTATCCCACGAGAGATATAATTTTAGATTCCTTCCTTCTCGTCGCAAAAATCTTTACAGTTTGAGATTCTGCCGTTATCCCAATCCCATCTTCTTCTTTTAGTTCTTTCCATTTCAGCTTCAATTCTCACTCAGGGGATAACACAACGAGCCATAAATCTAGCAATTCTCGCAACCCAATGAAACTCGGGAAGCTCTCTAGTGCCGCTCGAGGTCCCGAAAGAGGAGGGGTTTTTTTTGTTGTTTTTTTCCGGCATGTTTTCTAATTCCACCATTCGGCAGGTCATATTTCACCCGATAGCATCAAGAGACCAGCTCTGTCCCTTGCATCCCAATTATTATTTTAAATTATGGCCGATGCATGCGCCTGTAAGTGGCGCTGTCCGAGCAAGGGTTGCCAAAAGGGGGGTTATTCTAGTCCAGAAACGCAAGGACTCTCAACTCGCTACTGAATTTCGTGCAATTTAAAACAAAAATACGTAGCACAAGTATGAACATAACCTATGAAGTAATATAAGTATGGTTTCTTTTCATAAATGAATGCACATTGTCACCGCAATAGTAGATCTTCCTACGACGATCTAGTTTGTTACCATTCATTAGGGAACGCCAATGAACTTCCCTTAGCTACTTGACGATTCTTTGTGAGAATAACTACATTTCATGGAGTGAAATTGCATGTGCCGGTGACATGCTCGCTTATTCATGTGCTCCTTTATTCATGTGCTCCTTTATTTATGTGCTCCTTTATTCATGTGCTCGTTTATTCATGTGTGCCTTTATTCATGTCATCGTTTATTCGTGTGATCGTTTATTCATATGATCGCTTATTCATGTGATCGTTTATTCATGTGCTACTTTCTTTACGTGCTCCTTATTCATGTTCTCGTTTATTCACGTGCAGTGTCGAATGATAAACGAGTGTACAGGTGCCCCGTAATCCATTTTTCTGTAGATAATGTAATCGGATGTTTAATTTAATCAATTGCCCTTCACTACGTCATTGCTTGTCTAGATCCGCATTCTGTCCATGCTTGTTGATGGGTACACTTACACACAACAGCAGCCATAGTCTTGTACATGGCTTTACATCTGTTGCTGTAGAGTTGCCCCTGTCACTCATTGGAATGGATTCAGAATAGGTAACATAATTAATCAGCGGTAGACCCTTCCCATTGGCAGCAGTAAACAAAAGACTCCATTACAGCTCTGTGGCGTCACCTTTCATTCGATAGGTCACAGAGGAATGCCCGTTGTACACAACTGGCCAATAAGAAACAGAATTTGATCTGTTGCCAAAATAATTTGAGAACCACGAAGCAATCGTTTATGTATTTAAATAACTACAAGTCTCGTGCAGTTTTTGTCCCCATCATCTCTCGCAGTGGCCCCAAGTTATCTCCCTGAGATCGAAAGGGAAGCAATCTAGGACGGGGAAGTTGGCGGTGCCTCTCTCTCAAATTTGACGCTTTGATGACGCCATTGGCCATCCCGCCAACTGGATGGCCCGGAGCCTCGATCCCAGCACCGCCAGATCGCGATCTCTTCATGAAACCAATCCGTTATAATTATTCCTTTATCACATTTTGGAATTGGCCTTAGAAAAACCATTTCTATAAAGTGTAATGTCCCTTGGCGTTCTCCCTTTACCCCGCCCCTCCACCCCACCCCCACCCCGTTCTTCAACCCACCCCCCTCTCCAACACACACATGCATCACAACTTTAAAATTTAACTACTTTGTTGGTGTCATAAATTTTTTCCAGACTTCATTATGTTCATGTAATATCTCTACACCCCCCTTACCCCCCCCTAGCTACTACCCCTCTATCTCGCCTTCTCTCGACCACCCAATATGATGATATGTTACCACCCGATACTATGATATGTTACCACCCGATACTATGATATGTTACCACCCGATACTATGATATGTTACCACCCGATACTATATGTTACCACCCGATACTATGATATGTTACCACCCGATACTATGAAATGTTACCACCCGATACTATGATATGTTACCACCCGATACTATGAAATGTTACCACCCGATACTATGATATGTTACCACCCGATACGATGTTACCACCCGATACAATGATATGCTACAACCAATGTTCCATCTGAGGTTTGTTGGTTCGTGTGAAAAATCATACAGTTGTGTGCAAAGTTTTACAGCCCACAAACACACATTTACATGGAAATTTGCTGCGCGGATACTGAAAAATGCTGCGCCCGATAACATAAAACACGATTAGATGTAACAAAACCCCTTCATCATGTTGTGTTTTTTCCCTTCTGTAAATTGTTCAGACATCATGAACAATTTTTTTTTAATAAACTTTTGCTTCTCGTAAACCCCCCCCCCCCCTTTTTTTTTTTTAATAATTATAATAATAAAAAATTTGTTTTGCTCTATTCATTATTTGGTCATCTATTTAATACTTTTGATCATTATATAATCGTATTATTTTTTTCTGGGAACGTTTTAAAACCTATTAACTACTTTGGAAATTGTTTAGATATATGAACTGTAGAAGCTAATTTGGCTGACAAATAGGATTTGCGCACAATACATAATTTGGTTTATCTTGTGTTGTTCATTGAGTGCTGGATGCAAATGTGGATCGTGATATTTTATTAAGGCCCACCAATCCCATTACATTAAGATTGGAGTGAAACACCCCAGGGGCGTTTGATCACAGTTCTACCGACAAGGGGCGATTGAAAAGCGAAATTGAGTTGAGGGAGGCCACTGGTTATATTTCCAAACATCCTATTCTATCATTGGCGTGGGAGGTAGGGGGGTGGGGAGGGGGACTGCGTCGGGAGGGTCCACCTTTGGTGGCACTTTTTTCTTTATGTTGAGAACGTCATTTTCGGCAAAATGCAGTTGTTTTTTTCTTGTAAATGGTGGGAGCGACAAAAATCTTTGGCCGCCCTGTGGAGCACTAACCCCATTGGGTTGCTTTCTATACTGGAATTGAGCGATGCTTTGGTATTTGAGTGTTATTTTCCCTTCGTCTTTACTGTGTGTTCTAAACGCAAAACATTTCAAATATTCTTAATTATTTTTATGTATTCCCCCCCCCCCTTTTTTACAGATCTACCCTAGGAAAGACTTTGCTATGATTTGATCCTACACGCCAAGAACAATCATCAGAAATGATCTCCAGGCTGAGTCTTCTAGTCATCTCCCTTCTATCACTGGTCGCATCCTCACGGACACAAGTCGTCTACTTCAACGTGACGGAGGAGCAGCCCGCCCCCGCCTGGGTGGGGAACATAGCTTCCGGCGCCAACATCCACGGCGGCCCGGGCACGACGTTCACCCTCCTGTATCACACCGAACTCTTCACCATCAACTCCACCACGGGCGATCTCAGGACCAGGGTCGTGCTAGACAGGGAGACCGTGTGTGACAAGTCGGTCGATTTTTGCTCCGTGAACCCTTCTGTCATTGTTGCGTCGCCCCAGGCCCCCTACAGGAAGGTTTCGGTGGTCGTCAACGTCGTCGACGTCAACGACCAGATCCCGGCCTTCCAGGCCCCGAACCCGCCTCTGATCTTCTCGGAGAGCAGTCCCGTCAACAAAACAGTGAAGCTCAACTCCGCCTTCGACCTCGACGGCCCCGAGAACCGGGTGCGGGATTATTATCTTCAAGGGGAAGGTCTCAACGTGTTCGACCTGGTCGTGCAGAAGGTCAACATGTCGGGGGGCTCTTACGATTTCACGCTTTTTCTGCGCCTGATCAGCGCACTGGATCGCGAGGTGACCAACGCCTACTATTTGAACTTGGTGGCCACCGACGGCGATCACACGGTCAAGCTTCCGCTGGACATCACGGTCGAGGATGCCAATGACAACACGCCCAGGTTCATCCGGGCCACATACGAGCAGACCGTCAATGAAACCTCCCCTCCCGGTACCCTGGTTCTGCGCGTCTCCGCCACCGACCCCGACGAGGGTGAGAACGGTCGCGTCGTCTACGAGTTCCCCTTGAACGTGGACGCCAGGATCCTGGAAACTTTTGAGATGAACTCCGACACGGGAGACATAACCTTAAGGCGGTCTCTGGTCAGTGAGGGCGGGAGCAATTACACGTTCAAGGTGAAAGCTCACGACAACGGCGCCAATCAGCCGTGGTCAATGACCGACGTGGTTGTGACGGTCAGAGACACGGTCAATGACCCGCCGAGCATTACAATCAGCAGGGTGAAGTTTGATTCGGAGAAGGACGCCACCGCTGCAGTGGCTGAGGATTCCCCCGTGGGGACCCTCATCGCCTACGTTATTGTCATCGACAGCGACTTGGGAGATGATGGCGTAACCAGGTGCTCGACCTCGCACGACCATTTTTCTCTGCTGAAAGTCTCCCCCAAGGAGTACACCATCTCCTTGGACAGGCCCCTCGACCGCGAGATCGTGACCAGCTACGAGATTTCAGTCGTCTGCACGGACAACGGCAACCCGCCTCTTTCGAGCGTCTCGGTTCTAGCCGTCCGGGTCGAAGACGTGAACGACAACCCGCCCGTGTTCAGCAGACAGGTGTATCAGATGAGGGTTAAGGAAAACCAACCGGCCGTCGCGCTGGTGGGGAGCGTCTACGCCACAGATGCTGACGTGGGGCCCAACGCCCGGCTCCGCTACGCCCTGCCCCCAGACGTGGACTATTTTCGAATCGACGACTCGAACGGGGCCATCACCACGGCCATCCGGAACCTCGACAGGGAGCAAACCAGCAGATACTCGTTCGAGGTGTACGCGTTCGATGAAAGCCTCTCTCCGTTATCGGCGACGACCACTGTCATCGTTGAAATCGAAGACATGAACGATAACTGGCCAACTTTCCAGAACGCGTCCTACAAATTTATTGTCTCGGAGAACGCTCTAGTGAGATCGGTGGTGGGTAGCGTCCACGCGACTGACCCGGACTCTGGCCTCGGGGGCTCTGTTGAGTACCTGCTTGTGCTGTCCCCTCTTCAGCCCGAGGCGCCCTTTTCTATATCTGTCTCAGAAGGCACCATCACCTTGACCCAACCGCTGGACTTCGAGAATACCCGTCGCTACAGTTTCGTGGCGAGCGCCTTCGATCAGGGAAAACCGCCCAGGAATTCTTCCGTGGAAATCCAAGTCGACGTCATCGACGAGAACGACAACCCGCCGATCATCGACTTCCCCGGTTCCGACAATCAGAGCGTCACGCTCAATCTCGACGTGTCTCCCGGTCACGAGGTCGTCAAGGTCATCGCCCACGACGCCGACAGCGGAGAAAACGGCCGACTGTCGTACTCGCTGTCCGCCCCCAACACCTCCGTGCCCAGGCTGTTCTGGATCAACGAGGACACGGGGCTGGTCACGCTCATTTCACCGCTCTCGTCGGCGGACGTTCAGACCTACAACATAGTCATCAGCGTCCACGACAACGGGGTGGACCAGAAGGCCACGCAGGCCCTGCTCCGAGTGGACGTGGTGGACCAGAAGTCCAGGCCGCGGCTCAAAGAGTCGTACACCACCATCGTGATCATCATGGTGTGCGTCACGCTGTTCGTGGCCGTGGTCGTGCTGGCCACGCTCTGCTTCATCAAGCACCTCGACAAGCGGAAGTTCACGGCCGACAAGCATGCGCACAAGCACACCTTCGACCAGCCCTCCAAGGAGACAGCGGTGTACATCACGGAGGGAGGCGGGGACGAGTTCCTCGAGAAGGCGCTGGTCCCCCACCCGTCGCACGACACCCACGCGGCGCCTTTCCAGCAGCAGCGGTTGGGCAGTCAGACCAAGTTTGGGAAGAAATGCGTGACATTTGACAGTGCTGTGCGGGAGTCAGACACGTCGATGACGTCAGATTCCTGGACATTGCCGCCCTTGTATTTCAACCTGAGTGACTCTACAACAAACACTTTCAGCGCCGGCACGGTCGACACGAAGGCGCTGGGGGATGTGGACCCCGGGGACCAGGTAGTGGATGTTGCTTTGCAGAAGCACAACGCCCTGGTGAGATCCATGAGGTTGAACAAGAGGCCCCTTTTTGCTGAAAGACAGGTAGGTAATCTGTCTTTGGAGCTTGTTTAGTTTCTGCGCCCCCCCCCCCCC
>CAXITT010000373.1:562328-626933 GCA_964033795.1 Lymnaea stagnalis | reverse complement strand
CTGGTCTTCACTTACATCACATTGCATCTCACACGACTGGTCTTCACTTACATCACATTGCATTTCACACGGCTGGTCTTCACTTACATCACATTGCATCTCACACGACTGGTCTTCACTTACATCACATTGCATTTCACACGGCTGGTCTTCACTTACATCACATTGCATTTCACACGACTGGTCTTCACTTACATCACATTGCATCTCACACGACTTGTCTTCACTTACATTACATTGCATCTCACACGACTGGTCTTCACTTACATCACATTGCATCTCACACGACTGGTCTTCACTTACATTACATTGCATTTCACACGGCTGGTCTTCACTTACATCACATTGCATCTCACACGACTGGTCTTCACTTACATCACATTGCATTTCACACGGCTGGTCTTCACTTACATCACATTGCATCTCACACGACTGGTCTTCACTTACATCACATTGCATCTCACACGACTGGTCTTCACTTACATCACATTGCATTTCACACGGCTGGTCTTCACTTACATCACATTGCATTTCACACGGCTGGTCTTCACTTACATCACATTGCATTTCACACGACTGGTCTTCACTTACATTACATTCCATTTCACACGACTGGTCTTCACTTACATCACATTGCATCTCACACGACTGGTCTTCACTTACATTACATTCCATTCAATACCGCTGATCGTAACTTGCATCACATTCCATCTCACACGGCTGATCTTTTCTTCTACACTTTCAGATGAATGTTTGAAACTCAAGAAACGAAGAAGTCGGTTCACAGAAATCATTCTCCACGGTCCACAATGAAAGGTGCTCCCTTGAAATTTCCCTCACAGACAAGATGCCTGCTGGGATACAGACGATGTTTGTAATTAGGCACCACGGGACTCTTTAAAGACACACGTGACCTGGGGGTCATCACCCCCAAACCCCACTCACCAGGGGGCGCCACATACAAATGTTTTATCACAAAGCTGCATGGAGTAAACAGACTTTGCTACCAACAAAACACACAAAAATACTCTCCCCTGCCCCGCGCCTGGGGGCGCCTGACTTTTAACCGCCCTTCTTTGAGAGCATCAGTATTTCAATGGTCTGGGGATCTTTTTTTTTTTTTTCATTGTTAGTGAATACAGTTTTTTTGATGGCGCTTGTTGACATTTGTGCTTTCAAGGATTCTCAAATTCGAGGATCTCAAAATATGACTGCAATGCATAACGGTTAAGTTGAGAGTGTGTTGTTGTTTTTTTTTTGTTAGTGTTTTTTTTTTAAACGTTCAACAGCCTCAACCCTCTCCACCCCCTTCTGCTCACCTGGCAGTAATAAAAAATCAAACTCTGTTAATTAGATTTTAATTTTTAAAACAATAATGAGGTTTAGGAAATGTGTTTTTAAACATGCATTTAACGTGAAACTGACTCTTCCATGAACCGTGCATCAAGATTGCTTGCAATGTTATGAACTGTGTTGATTTTGTTTTCCCTTTTAATTGCTTATTTGTCTTGGTTCATTTCTTTGTTTTAAAATGTATTTTCAATTTTTCCTTAAGGATTATTTGACCTTAAAAGTGATTAAATTGATTATTCCAGGAAGGGATTAAATTGATGAAATCAACTACAGATTGATCTTAAGTCAACCTCCTGCTTACCCAGTTTTGTGGTGTAGCAGAAGTTACATCACATGTAAAAAGGAACGTGTCATTGATTGATTGATTTTTTAAAAAATCTTCTCGACAAAGTGAATGTTTCCAGTTAGATTTGCCAAAAATTATAGTTTGGAAAGAGACTATCGATGAAGGAAGTTTCTTATGCTAAAGTCAAGGTGCTGTATATAGATGAAATAATTTGGACATGCTTAAGTCGGTATGGTGTGTGTGTGTTTTTCTACGACTTTGAAAATGGAAACCAAAAAAAAATCAACTTATCTAAATCGCAATTTCCACCAAAAAAAATTGACTGAACTATTAATAATGGCTAATAATTTCATTTTCTTTTGTTTTAAAACTGCTGGAATTTAACAAATTCAAATGTATTTCCTATAAAAAGATTCTCACAGTAGTAAATCACACACCGTAAGTGACCATTCTGGATTCTATTTCATTTGTTTAATCCCCCCCCCTTCCCTCCACACCCCCCCCAACCGCAGGTTTTTTGGGCTGGCTGTTCACCAACATGGATGTAATCAATCAGAATTAATTAGACCCTAATCCACCTGTACAGGCTGTCCATGATGTTTTCATTTCAGCTGGAGTTGAGGCAGCCTGTGTCCACTGTGTGTATGTCTGTCAGGTGATAGATTCATAAGTTTGTGTTAGATCACAGATTCATTGCCTCATGTGTTGCTCACACACACACACACGTGTAATTTGTAAGACCATGTCATTCATTGCAACCCAGTCCTATTACTTACCAGGGTCACAAACTTATCTCTAAGACAATTCTAAAATGTGTCTCTATATTAAGTATTTGGTGTTTTTTATACATATTTTTTAAAGAGCAACAATAGTTGTTTATTGTAATGTACCATCGTTTTTGAAATGTTATTCCTATGAATATGTAAATTACACAATTTAAAAAATAAATAATTAATTAATAGTATGGATTATTATTAGTGGCACGTTATATTTTGAAAATTAAATCTAAGAGCAGAAGCCCTCCCCAGATTTAGCGCATATTCTAATGGGATTGCATTTAAACTCATCAACACAGCTGTCATCATTCATTGCAGTGTCAGACCTTTTGACATGATGTTGTTCTAGTTCTAGTCTTGTTTGGATATCCGGCTGGATGAAATTAGTCGTCGGACCTCATGGTCCAACAATTATAGCAGAATTTTATTGCAACATTTATTTTACCTTTCGAGCACACACAGCGCAAGTGGATGGTGTGCTTAGCTTCGGGTGATGGGAGGGGTTTGAAAGTTAGTGGGTAGTTTCTTCTTTTTTTTTTTAAATCCCTGGTGAAAAGGGGGGCGGCACCCTGTGGGTGGAGGAGGGGGAATTTCCACTAATTAATATTATATGACACGCTGTGACCAGACTTAAAGATAGAAATCGATCGTTGGCCCGTGGTACTAAACGGTCTCTGTGCTTACTTACAGTGGTTACAATACAAACGAGAACTGAAATAGATGGAAAATGGTGGGCTGTTATGCCAGTTACTAAAGACAGGGGTGTGGGGGGGGGGAGCTAAACTGTAAAAACAAATGAATAATAATAATAATTGTTGTATTAAGGCTGTTGATTAATTAGCAGATGTAATTTTTTTTTTTAATTTTTTGTTTGATAATTTAAGATTAAAAAACTACACCTTATGTTGTACTTATTTTTGAATAATTCGTGCTGCAATAGACAGTCCTCTTTTCTACACGGGTTCTCTACTTCAAATGTATCTGGTCAATACGCGACATTTTTAACATTTTTAGTTTTGAAGGCTCACTATCCTTTTGCAAACTACTGCAATGGACTGGCTGACCATCACATGATTCCCTACTGCAATGGACTGGCTGACCATCACGTGATTCCCTACTGCAATGGACTGGTTGACTATCACACGATTCCCTACTGCAATGGACTGGCTGACCATCACATGATTCCCTACTGCAATGGACTGGCTGACCATCACAAGATTCCCTACTGCAATGGACTGGTTGACCATCACATGATTCCCTACTGCAATGGACTGGTTGACCATCACATGATTCCCTGTCAAAATGAAATAAATATGCTCCTAAAGTCCACTGGCTGATAGAGCGAAGTTTTCAACATGACCTTAACATTTCTGTTTGAAATGTTGAAACTTATAGTACATTTATGACAGGCAAAGTGTGACATCCAGACATCCTATGGATAGGTGGTCTATAGACTGCCCGACGTTTCTAGTACATACATATAAGACACAATGACTGCTAGGACTTCGGCAAAGTATAAAATGATACACAAATGGATTAGACAACAAACATTAAACTACAAAACGGTTATTAGAAGTTTTCTAGGTTGTTGGTGGGTTTTTTTTTCTTCATTCTTGCAACAGTCTGAACCTGAATGGCATTTTGAATTGCAAAGTGCTTGTGACTAGAATAAAAAGTTCACACTTTGCCTGTAACAAGAAGTGATGCCTGTAACAAGAAGTGATGCCTGTAACAAGAAGTGATGCCTGTAACAAGAAGTGATGCCTGTAACAAGAAGTGATGCCTGTAACAAGAAGTGATGCCTGTAACAAGAAGTGATGCCTGTAACAAGAAGTGATGCCTGTAACAAGAAGTGATGCCTGTAACAAGAAGTGATGCCTGTAACAAGAAGTGATGCCTGTAACAAGAAGTGATGCCTGTAACAAGAAGTGATGCCTGTAACAAGAAGTGATGCCTGTAACAAGAAGTGATTCGCGGACCATAGGTTTGGAATCACTGTTATACTGTCACACTTTGCCTGTAACAAGAAGTGATTCGCGGACCATAGGTTTGGAATCACTGTTATACTGTCACACTTTGCCTGTAACAAGAAGTGATTCGCGGACCATAGGTTTGGTATCACTGTTATACTGTACTTAAACTCCGTATAATTTTTTTTTTAATGACATTAAACAAGAGTTATTCAACATTTTTCTTGAATTCATATTGAATTGATAACAAATTTGCCTTGGTATAAATAGTATCAATGACAATGCTATCTTTACTCAAATAAAGTGTCATATTTCGTTTTTCATTTACCATGCAACCAAGTCAATGGCCTGTTTACTATTGGCTTGTGACGCGGTGTGACATGTAAACCTATTAATAAAACATGACATATTTGATAGGAGGTCCTGACTTTGAAACAAACGCACGAGAGTCAATTATTTTTAATTCGATTTGTTTTAAATGTTTTATTTTGACATGCAATTAATGTTTCCATTTTTTACACTCCCCCCCCCCCCAGACCTGGATTCCTTAATGTGAAATCCATGCTTCAGTATTAAATGGGCCCTAGTTGAAATCAATTTCTCCCCGAAAGAGGGAGAGAAAAAAATGTATGTTCTTTACTAAGTCAGTCTGCCAGGTAGGCCAGACTGTTGATTTATTTATTTTTTTTTGTATGTTATATTATTTATTTCTAATTATATACATATATCATTTCAAATTGGCCGACAGGCAGAGCGGCTTGTGTGGTTGAAACTTTACTTTTATATATATGACTGACAGGTAGTCAGGAATTAACTATGTATTTATTGATTGTTCACCATATTTGATTGCAGAATATACAATGTGATGATCAGGCTGTTGCAAGTGTTTAAGATTTTCATAATATGATAATGTGTGGTCAGTTTTTGAGCGGCATGTTGGGCTTGAACTGAGGCAATCAGAATTTAAAGTGACATTCTTTTCTGAGTCTGTATTGAACTATGCACCGATATGTCATATTCTTTGAACTGTGCACCGGTATGTCATATTCTTTGAACTATGCACCGGTATGTCATATTCTTTGAACTATGCACCGGTAGTCATATTCTTTGAACTGTGCACCGGTATATCATATTCTTTGAACTTTGCACCGGTATGTCAATGTTTGCAACTTGAAATATCCTGAGTGTTAGTGAAACTCCCTTTACTTTTCCTTTAAGGAAATGATTTCCTATAACTATAAAACCGACCTTGCATTGGCTAAGGGAGCAGCAGTCATGGAGCGTGTAGACAGAAATTGTTACACATTTCAGTATTTTGTCAAATGTCCTTACAAAGAGCGGCATTATAATGTAGTTCAAAGATAGTAAAGATTGTATTAAGCGATTAGGTTTCAAAAATAAATATATAATTGTAAATCGAGGCCTGGTCAATGGGCAAATATGTTTTTTTGTTTTAAATATGAAGCATTTCTCCGTACCTGCTTCGCCCCTGTGCTTGTGATTTTAAACGTCTTGTCATGAAAGAACATTTTTATTGTACGTATCTGAATATGGTGTGTATTTAAATTTAAGAATTTCTGTTTACCCGTTGTTATGGTAACTCCGATGACGTATGTACAATTCTTGATTATCTACTTACTCTTGTCAACAAAAGGTTTGACATTTTGTCATTTATGTTTTGCCATGATTTGCCTCCCCGGAACAAAGTCCATAATAAACATTTTATTTAGTCACATTTTTTTTGTAATGAAAAACAAAATATAGCGTTGTATTTATTGTGTTTTTTGTGCTCAATGTTGTGTGTGTTTGCGTGCGTGCGCGTGTGTGTCGACAAGGCAAACGCATACAAGTCTCATAAACAGAGATTGTTACATGCAGACCTCACAATTATCAGTTGGAGATTGTTACATGCAGACCTCACAATTAAATAAGGGGTTGGCTACTTGAGGCAACATATGAAGTAGTGTCAGAGTTGCTATACACTGCCTTACGTGTAGAGCCGAAATTAGGCTTTTCGACATCACCCTCTTCCCTCCTCCCCATCAATGGTTAACTAAAATCATTGCAATTCCTGAAATTGGCGCCCTTGTAACGAGGCCACCCACTCATTGATTAGGATATGCTTAAATGGAGTAGTATTGTGATTACTACTTATACTTATATCCTGAGGGCATTGCATTGGAATTCTTACTTATATCATGAGAGGGGATTGTATTGGGATTGCTACTTGTATCCGAAGACGGCATTGTATTGGTATTGCTACCTAAGTCCTGGTGGCATTGCTTTGGAATAGCTACTGAGAGGATTTTGAATTGTGATTGCTACGTAGCCTGAGGGCATTGTATTGGGATTGCTACTTTTATCCTGAGAGGGAATTGTATTGGAATCGCTACTTATATCCTGGGGGCATTGTATTGAGCTGGCTGCTCGAATATCTAACGCTGAATTCTGTGTGTTAATCAATTCTCTTCTCTTATTAAAAAATAAATAAATAACATAACTAGATAAAATGGCCCGATATTATTCAGCTTTCAAACAGGACTTGATCCTTAATTTAAATATTTTTAGATTGTTGTGTTTTCTGTTATGAAAACGTTTGCAAACTCTCTTTACAAATCTACTGTCAACGAGGATGTGCGCATCAGCTGATTCTGCTAGCCACATTTGAATAGATCACCAAATCTGACAACCGTAGTTCCTCTTCAAAGAATAATAACTCTAATTACAGAACAGATCAGAAATTTCCACCCGTGTTAACAAATCTGAAAATTAAATTCATTGTCCTCGGCAGGACTCTTCCCCACCGCTACAATCTTTCTGCCCGTGGTTTCATCAAGCGTAAACAATGTGATGAAAAGGACACGAATGGACCCTAATAACGTGGCCAGAAGGAAACTGTGACAGAGGTGGACTCCTACGGCGAGGATTAGACCAAAGAGAGATTAAAAGAACACATTGCTTTTTATCCCCCTTGACTTACAGATTATCTGACCTGTTAGCACAACCCCACCCACAAATCCTTATTCCCCCACCTCTTGAGTCTAGGTGGCATAATTATTTCACCAGTGATGTTCAGCTTATTATTATTAGTCATAATGTAGACACCCAATCGGAAGATGGATTCATTACACTAAAAAATTTTTTAGGCAATTTGATGTTATATATTTAGTATTATTGTGGCTAACACACAAGGAACACTAAGACGTCTGTTCAGCTGCGTGTCTACTTAATGGCTTGTCACAAGCAAGATCACATGGCCTCTCACCTCTCAACTGACGAATCACGGGCCTCACTCATTCCAAGCAAAGGGACGCAACTGTAACAATACAACGACGTCACGACAACAAGTTGATATGGTGAAGACATCAATAATCATTTTGAATAATCATTTTTAGTATACAAAATAATTTTAAAATAATACTTTATTAATTGTTTGTAGTTGTTGTTTTACATTTTAATTTAACTTGGTTTGACGGAAAGAAGAAGAAAATAAAAAGGAATTTGTACAACTGAAATTGCAGAGAAAATAGTTTGTTGCTTTCGTTTTGCGTTCTAAATCCATCGAGAAAGTCAAATAATAATTCACCCAACATGGGTATAATAAAAAATGTATGTTTGAAATACATCAATACAAGTGCATCAATAAAAATACGGGACTACTGTACAGCAATACAGGTGCATCAATAAAAATACGGGACTACTGTACAGCAATACAAGTACATCAAGCTCACGCCGAAGGACTTCTTTCTGTGTTTATCCGCACTGGGAACTCTCAGTAAGGACTGCGTTGAAAACAGTTGAAGAGCACAGGTTGCGTAGGGATACATTTTTAGAAATCAGTTTTTGAAGATATTTATACGTGCAGAGCCTTCTATACAGCGATACGGCAGGGACATAATTTTGTGGTCAATGCGCTCACTCGCAGGAAGCTAGCAGAGATCTTTAAGAACTGGGGTAGTTTGGTCAGATTTCTTTTCACGCGATACAATGCGTGCTGCAGTATTTTTGTATCTTCTGGAGTCTCTGAATTCGGTTTTGTGGTAAAACCCACAAACAACTGTTGCAGTAATCTAATCTATCTTGACTGGATTAGAGTGACGGCATTGGCTGTTCTCTTATTAAGTTGAGGACCCAGCTGACCCAGGGCGCGTAGATGACAGAAACCAGCCCTGACCACAGAACTGATGGTAGGGATCATGCCCAGTTTACTGTCAGTTTAGAAGCCAAAGTGTCTAACCGTGTGGAACAAGGGAATCTTTTTTCACAAGGTCCTGATCTTCAAACATAATACAACATATACAGATTGACATACGATCTACAAGTCATTAGGAAGAAACATGTTTTTATTATAATGAAAATGCGATCGAATGACAGTTATTGGTCATTGTGATTGGGCACGAAAGCAGGTTTAACATTGGTTTGGTTTGTTCAATGGACCGTTGATAGACCCTTTTTAAAAGCATGATCTACGCAAATTGAGAGCTTTTAATTTAAAGTAAAGGGAGGGAAGAATCATATTTTTTGTATATTGTAGTAGTTTCCCCTTGACATTATTTTTAAAAAAATGGCAGCGCCCATGTTTTTCTATTTTCGTTGAACTCTATTTGAACTCAGAATGAGATACAAATAAAACTAAAATGTTATTTGATTTGCCTAAGGTAAACTTCGGTAAAGTAACATTTTTTTCACTTTTGTGTTCCTAGGGTCGAATTGTTCCTTTCCGTTTCCATAAAAATTCTTACAGTCCTTATGATTCTATGACTATGATTTTTTTTTTTAAAGATCGTCGGTATCAGCTGACTTGTGATCAGATTCAGATGAAATAGAAATTGAACACTGAGTCCTAGATTAAAAATTAAAACATTATTATAATATTCCATTACATGCAATAACTTGAATTCAATCTAGATTCTACCTAAATAACTAGGCCTAAAAATTAGTATGCTTTATTTGATCTGGTTTAAGTTTAAGAGTGTTAATTCAAACTCAATGTCCTTAGCCTTATTTTTCAATTATTAATTATTATTGATTATTGAATTGAAAAATTATTCGATTCATTTATGATTATCATGATAGGCTGATAGGACATGATAACTTATCCTTATCATAATAATTAAATCATATAAGTATTACTTAGTATTAGTAGTAGTAGTATTATCATCACCAAGATTGATGTCACTGGTCTACTTAACACTTGTTAACTTGTTATCTGGGACCAAATAGTTGGAATATGACAATACTTAATTATAGTCTTATATACAACTTAACTTAATTTAATAAGTTAGGCCCTATTAACTATTAACTTTTAATTAAACATTGTTTACTTTTAGGCTACACTATTAGTAACTATTAGCCTTATATCTTGTCCATGGTCAATGTGTGGAAGTAAATCAACTGTCAACAACTTTTAAGTTTAAGCAGGGTTAGTGAGGGATTTTTAAGTCTTAGGAGTTGGTGAGGATACTTCTTCTTTATTTTGAGGGCCCACGATCAATGAATTGATCATTCTGGCTCCTATCTTTCAGAGGGGTTTGCTATGTTACTGTGCATGGTTTTCAAGGGGATACTTCACTGGTTGCAAGGGCTACTCAGCAGTGGTGTTATGAACTGGGGGTTGGAAGACAGGAGGCAATAGACACAATTGTGTCGATCAAGTGTAGCCACCTCAACTGTTGCTTTTGGAAGCTTGTTCCAGTCCCTTATTGTCTTTGGCAGGATAGGCAGTACTAGTACTGGTAACACCACAACAATGGCTACTCTAAGTATTACAAAATGTAATAACTTCAGTTTCAGAGATTTTGGTTGGGCTTTGTGTTTGACCCACACTCACACATGAATTTTGAAATTATCTTACTTGGAAGTCTTAATAGCTACATGTTGATCTGTAAACTTCAATAGATTTTTTTTAAGCTCTATAGTATTGTCCTGCACAAGTCACACAGGCCATTCCATATGGAGCCCATACATAAATGACTATTTTGGCAGATTTTGGAACCCCCTCTCCATTGTCACACATTTGCCTCATCATACATTATCAGAAATTCCTGATCTCCCCCCTACCCTCTAGATGCATGACATCATTTATAGATGGCCGCTGACTGTAGTAACCACGTTTTTCAATAACACCAATTGCAACTCTCAAACGCTCTCTGAGTATTGTGAGCTAGATTTATACCTTAGCTTAGTGAGATCTTGGTTTACCTGGGATTTTTCTGATTTAGGAATGTTGTCCCAGTCTGTTTGAATTTCGTCCTGGTTTCAAACTCAGTTTGGTAATAATTAATTTTTCTTATCTTAAAAAGTCTCGTACACATTGTTAGTATCATAACTTGGTTGGTATCAAATTCCATATTTAAATTATCTAAGGTCAAATTTGAGATGTAAAGACTGTCAAGTTCTAAGCTTGTATTGGGCATTGTGAGTTAATTTATGAAAAAATTCTACATTTAAAATTGAGGCTTTTTTTTAATATAAGGCCTGAACCCTATGACCCCCATCCATTCCCTATGGGAAGAGAGAATTAATATGCCAGAATTTAAACTCACTAGTCTTTTTGTGACTATAATAAATTTCTAATTACTTAACAATTCAAGGACTTTGGACAAAGCGAAAAAATTCATTTCTTATAAAGTAGGTTCAAGTGAGAAACATGAATTAATAAATAATCTCTGTATCCTCAAATACCCAACACACAAGATGTGACTTTTCAGACCTTGGAATTTACCCAATGGCGTACCTTGACTAAATGCCCCTCAGGGCAAATTTCAAAAAACATAGTGTAGGAAATTAACTTGGACAAAATTATCACTTGTGGTACTGACCTACCCCCTCGCCCCCTTAATAACACTACTGGACCCTGTTTCAACCCTTAAAAATTAAGGTAAGCGTATACAGAGCTTCTCACATACATGTACCATTTATATTATTTATCCATTTTTAAAATGTTAAAGCAGTTTATTGAAAACAAAAATTACACATTTCATTTTTCTGACACTGCACATGAATTAGAGCATCGAAAAATTTATTTTATATTTCCTTCCTCAGCAACATTCCTATTTATATTGCTTAACCTGGTTATCCTGTACACAATTGCTTTCTTAGAAATGGGAGTAGCTAAGAAGGTATTGGCAGGTAATGAAAAGTTATATTCCTTACTGTAACTAATCTTTATGCTACTGATCATTTCACTTTATATAATTATATAAAAAATGTAAGTGATATTAAATCATGCCTCGAAAAATCAACTCACAAACAGCCAAAAACTAATCAGATTTCCAAATTTAAATTTTAATGAAATATTACACAATTCATTAATGAAGCAGGACTTATTTATTTTTTCTTCCTTATAATCTCTACTGCAAAATAGTTGATACAGTCCACAATTATTTTATTTTACAGATTTCATTTGTACCTTACAATTACTTTTTGTTGAATAATTGTTGCTCACATTTTGGTTAAACATAAATTATAACAGGCGTGTCTGCCATTAGCCTATGTGGCCTGGGCTTTGTAGCACTGGACATTAGAAAATGCAAGGTGTATCCCGACCAGGGCTTCATTGATGCCGCACGACACTACCTTGCTGTTCGAAGCTTGTATGTCATCGGTAAGGTCATGATGAGGAAACTGGAGAAGGCCACCAAAGATGTGAAAACATCTCAGAGGGAATTCCTGCTGCAGCAGATCAAAGAGAATGTTGACACAGAGTTTAGCAGAGATATGCAGGTGCAGTTAGTTAAAAAATGCTTGTTAATTATTTAACACGTGTAGTGTAATAAACTTTCATGAATATTAAAACTTTTTTTTTTTCAAATATGAGGGGCCCTTAAGGAGGGAAAAGATTGATTATTCAGTGTCTCCATGGGGTGAACATCTGAATCTTTTTCAACTCTTTCCAAATTTCCTCTTGTGAACTTTTTTTTTTTTAAAATAAATTATATTATTTCACCTATTTCAGTTAGATAAAGTAAAATCAGTCAAAGATTTTCTCCAACTGTATCCACTGACCCGTTATCCAGATTATTCCCGTTACATCAGTCGAATGATAAGTGGAGAAAGGAAGGTCCTAACATCTGAACATCCAATCATATTTGCTGTCACATCTGGCACCTCTGGTTCTAGTAAAATTTTACCCATGTTGCAGAAACAAACCAAATTATTCTTTTTTGAAGTAAGTTAACTAAATAATTGCTATATTCTATATGTAGTTACATAATATGTCTAAATATTAATATGCATGCATAGATGACATATGGTATCTGTAGAAAGTTGAATAATGTTGAATATGTTGGATATTCAATAATGTTGAATATGTTGGATATTCAATAATGTTGAATATGTTGGATATTCAATAATGTTGAATAATCCATTTTGTTATCAACAATATGTTTATTTTACAAAATAAATAGATCTAATCTATAAGCTATAATTTAAAAAGGTGACACTAAGTCATCATTGTTAATTTTATTTAGTTTTAAGTAAATAGTTAGCACTCTGAAATCCTCCAGGGGCTTTTCATTGTTGATTAAATGCCTGAGTCTGAGGGAGTTTTGTGTGCTTTAAAATCACACTTGTAAATAGGAAATAAAGCTGGTAACTTATCTGTTTCTTTTATATTACAAAAGTTGTCTAAAATAGTTGTTTGAAAGATTCAACATTTGCATTTCATATTCAGGGTATTTCAGTGTTGTATAAATGTATGGTGGAGGCTTACCCCAAAACCAAACTGCTGCATAAAGATCTGAAACTATTTTACACACCTAACTGGAGATATACTGTGGATGAAGTACCGATCGGGCCTAATTCAGCTTCGCCTGACAGGTAGAAATCTCATTTTATGTGATTTATTGTAGTAGTACAAAAACCATTATTTTATTCCTTATTTGGTATCTGCAATCATTTAGTATTATGATTAAAAAATGTAAAATGTTGCCCTTTGTGTAAAACTTGAACACATAGCGTTTAACGATTCATAATTAAATTTCAAGCACATAAGTTTAGAGGTGCTCAGCTGAATGAAAATTTCCACTGTATTTATGTCGTAGAGATGGCAAGATTTAAACGTGTAAAAAGCCGAGTAGCTTGGCCATGTCAAAATCAGAAGCAGTAAATTAAAGCTGCTGCTAGAGAAGCATGTGATCCATGATAGACCATCTCATATGATACTTTTTATCATTTATGCACTATACGTCAGGGGTAAGGTTTGTGATTTAATTTTTTTTTTTTAAATGATATGCCTAGAGGATAAAAAGAGTTTGTTTTTTTAATTGACAGATCCAAAGGACTTTTACATATCTACACCACACCCCCAGTTGCCTATGAGATTAGATCTGAACCAGAAGCCCTCTACATCTACCTTCTGTTTGCCCTCCTAGACCCTCATGTAGGGATGATTGAGGCCAACTTCGCTTCAATCATTTACAATGCTTTCTGTACACTAGAATCAAACCTGGCCCAGCTGGCCGATGATATTGAACAAGGTCAGATTAACCCAGACCTCAAGATAAACGAAGCTGTCCGTGACCAACTGCAGAGTTTGCTGAAGCCCAATCCTGGCCGAGCCAATGAAATCCGTGAGGCTGCACAAACTGGCATGGTTGGACTGGCCAGCAGGATCTGGCCAGAGCTTCATCTACTCCTGGGAGCTGACTCTGGAACATTTGACTTGTATGGAGAAAAGTTACGATATAGCTATTGTGAAGGTAACCGCCCTACTTTAAAAAATTCAGTTGAAATTTTTTCTTGCTATTTTTTACAAGTACAAGTTTTGTATAGGTATTCAGCATAAAAGCTTAAAAAAATTAATTTTTATATCAAAGATAAATCTTATTTGCTTTAATCAGTTTGCTAAATGCTAAAAATGTGTTGTTGTTTTTTTTTTAAAGTTCATACTAGAGACCAACCATATTTTGGCTTTGGTTGTGGTGCCAAAAGTTTCCATTTGATCACTTTTGACATACTTTTGGTTTCGGACGAAACTTAAAAGTTAACTTTCAACGAATTTTTGGGTTTCGGCCGAAACAGAAAAGTTAACTTTTGGTTTTATTTTGGTTTCTGCCGAAAGTGATCGAGACTTTCAGCCATCTGTCCGAAAGTGATTGATGCTTTCGGTTATGTACCACATGTCAGACTGACTATCTTTAGGCCGGCAATCCTTTATTCATTATTGCTGGATGTTTTGCTGTCATGGTATGTTATAAGAAGAAAACAGCTCACAGCAGCATGATGAACTACTTGTCCTGTATTTTAAAAAAATAATTTTTAATTAGCCTTAAGCAAAGTTAATAGGCTTGTGGAAAAACAAATACAGGAATGGTAATATTGTTAATTTTGTTTTAATTTTTTCAAAAATAAAATTTGGGAATCTTAGGTTCAGTCAATTCATTTTGATTTTATCATTATCATGCTCATAAATATTGTCATAGGCAAATAATATTGAATGATCCCAGGGAATGGTAATATTTCCATTATTATTTTTGTTTTATTTTTTAAAATAAAAATTAGAGAACCCTAGGCTTATTCAAATCATTAATTTATTGAAATTCATCATCATCATGCTGATAAACATTGTTATTGACGAAATAAAACATGTGTGCACAGTGCATGTAATCACTGCTTTGTATAATAATTTTGTTGTAAGCTTACTGCAGACCTGTTTCCTTTTGATATGTCTTTAATGTTTCTAAGCCGAGACATGTCAGTACTACGATTTTAAGTGACCCGGTAAAAACTATATTCCCCCCTCCCACCAAAAAGAGTGTGGGAGGTTGGTCACTGAATAAAATAATTAAAATAATAATTTTTTGCATACGCTATATTAATTATTATTATTATTAGTGGTCTTATATAGCGTGGTACCCCATTGTCTAATCAACTCTGGCATTCAAATTAGGCTACATTGACGGACGTGTACATAATGTGGAGGATTTTAGTGCTATTATCAATTTTGAATTTTTCAAAACTACATATTTTTAAAAAATGCATTCTTAACTGCTCTGCACAGTAGCGCTAGATTTTGAAATATGCTATAACTTTAAGATCTAGTAAGCGGCATTTGAAATCTGTTTTAAGAAGTCACAAAGCAGCTGTACAATTTTAATACCCCAGTTTTGTTCCACCACTTATCTTCCCACTCTCCCAATGCAGCTTGTGGTAGTTTTTCCCATAATATGTTAACGGAAAATAAAATCAGGCTCCTAGGCTTAATGCAAGTGTGGGTATACCCTGGCCCGCCACGTTAAACCGTGAGATGTATCACAAATGAAAATATTTCTTCATTTCGCTGTCTATATTATTTATTTTTTTTTAACTTTACGCGCCATTTTGGAATGATAGATTGAAAATTGACTGAAATAAGAAATACATTTTTTTTTAAAATAGTATTTATTAACTAATAAATTAAAAGGATTTATGTTTTAAAAAAAAGCTAGGTAAGGGGAACTCATTTTTCACAAGCATTACGATTAAGTCTCGACTGATGCAAAGCTATATTTAGGTATACGCAAATGTGCATCCCTTCGCTTTGAATTTATTAAAAAAAATTCCGGGCTCAGCCTCATCCGCAAACCCCACCTCAATTTCAGCATCCTCAATTTCAGCTCCCCCAACATATCTTCGTCTATCAGAGTTGCAATGACATAAAATTTTATTTGTAATAATCCACAGTATATAAATATATAAACGTCTGTCATCTACTTTGAGAAGTGACCTTTATTGGACATGTGATGCGAATAATTATGTATGCAATTATACTGTATGTTTATTTATTCACTGTTACAGTATAGTTCCAGGTCTGCAATTGTATCATCTACTAAACTTAACTCAAAATTCCTTCGATTTTGTTTGACCTGGGTCAAATATAAAAATACCCGATATATAATAATAGCGGATAAAAGAAAAATTTGAATGTTGACCAAAAAAAAAAGTGTGTTTTAAAGAAATAGTTTGGTGTAGCAGAACAAATAGTTCCTTCAAGACTTATGTTATGCATGCATAGGCTAAGCTTTCGATCTATACCAAATGTCTAGGTAATATTGTATTTATATTACATGAATTTTTGCCCCCCTCCCTCCCTTTTTTTTTTAATTTTTTCCCCCCCCCCCCCCTTTCATATTTTTCTCTTATCATACTACTTAAAAATACATTTTTTAACAAGTTTAAATTACTTTTTAAATTTATAAGAATTCATTGTGTGCTCATCTATTAAAACTCACGATCTCATTTTTTATAAAAATAATAAACGTTTTGATACTTTTCCCCATCATTTGTCGATATATGAAGAAAATATGTGTGAACGAATCTCAAAATATCTAATTCTTTTGGCTTCGGCCGAAGGTCTCGTTAAGCTTTTTGTATCGGTTTCGGCCAAAAGTCATTTTTAACTTTTGGTCTGGTTTCGGTTTCAGCCGAAATTAGAAAATCACTTTTGGTCGGGCTCTAGTTCATACACTGCTACTCAAAAAGTGATGATTATTATTTCTTAAACATTATTTGAACTTCTTTTTTCCACACATAGCACAATGGTCATGAATATTTAACATTACAAGAGAGTCAAGCTCAGGGCAGTTTTAAATTAAAGAAGGAAGATAAGCAGAAACTTATAAATATAACAAATATAAGCATTTATTCCCTACAACTATTCCCAAAGGTGTGCCCTTGTATTCGCCCATCTATGCTGCATCAGAGGGTCTGCTTGGGATTAACATCTGGCCCCATCAGCTGCCATCACACTATCTCCTTCACCCTCGCACTCAGTTCTTTGAGTTCATTCGTGAAAACCTAATGGATGAGGAGAATCCCCCAACATGCCTCATGCACCAGGTCAGAGTTTGGTTTGAACTCCTTAATTTACAGACTCAAGAACTGGGCTGGTAGGGGCGCATGGAATTTAATTTCTCTTTCACAGCTGCATAATTTTTTTTAAAATATCTATATATATACACCTTTAAATAAAGCTTTTCGTAAATTCATTCAGAGTTCAGTTTGCAAATAAGCAAAGGAATAATTTTAAGATTTAACTGTGATTGTCTTTATTAGTTTTACAATTTTACATTGTGATTATTAATCTTACAAATAACCACTCACAATTTGTACATGTTTTGAAAACATTAATCCAGTTCCTTGAAGATCTTGTGGGCTGCATTATTATACACATTAGCTGGCCACAAGTTGTCTGTGAACAGCATGTTTCCTACCCCACCCTGGTTTAGAACCGCACAATTCATGAAGTCTCTTCAACTACATTCTCACAACAAATTAAAATATGAGACTTGTTTAGCATCTTTTTTTTTTCTCCTATAACCTATTCTTACATTATCAAGGTTGCCATAGAAATTCGATAAATTCTAAATTTATTGGTAGGACAATATTGAATATGAATTTTAAACCCTCATGAGGAGTTAAGAGAGATACCCCACCCTTTTCCCTGACCCACCAGCCATGGATCTGGTATTGTATAATAAATTAATGATAACTGTCTGTTGATGGTAAAACAATTGCAATATCATTTAAACAGATTTTGGGACTAAAGGGCATCAGACCATTGTACTTCCTTAAGTATATGCTGTCCACATTGTATAATAAAACAGTGCAGGAAGTTCCATGTTGTTCAACAATATGTAGCGTAATTCAATATAACTTAACTCACTGGACATCCTCAATGGAATGCAATTTAATGGACAATTAGATTTGAGATACTTCACAATAGTCAGCAAACTAAGGATTTCACATACTTGTATTGCCTATTTTATCAATTTATTCATGGATCATTGTTAAGGTTGGGTAACAATTCATTTCTCCTGCAGGTAAGAGAAGGCTGCACCTATGAACTTGTTATCACCAACCCCAGCTGTTTGTACCGCTACAGATTTGGTGATGTCATCAAAGTGGTGGGCTTCCACAACCAGTGTCCCATCATAGAGTTTAAGTATAGGTCAGTATGTCATCAGTAGTTTATTGTGTCATCAGTCATTACAGATCTGGCCTAATTGAATCAGTTGAAAAATCCATTGTCATCTAATGTTCAGTGTATCAAGACAAGACCAGGGAGTGACTAATTGTTTCTACAAATCCCTTAAATTTGCTTATTTTTAATGTTATTCAGATTGTAGCGATGTCTGGTAATACTGGCTATTTTGAATATACCGGTACAAATCAAATCTCTATTAATCACTGTTGAGTGAAAATTCTATCTGAAATAAAAAATCATAAAGGCTGTTCACACAAAATAAATGGGGACATTAATGTAGTAATCACACATTGAAATCGAAAGTTTTGAAGCCTTGTTGATTAAACCTCTAGCCAAGTTGAAAACTATTTTTTTTTAATTACAAAATTCTGTTTGATGTTCATGAGTACAAACCATAATAAGTGTGAGGTTTTTTTGTTGTTGTTTTTTTTTTTTACATGCCATTAGTTTAGTTTATAGAATAAAGTGAAGAATAAACAGTAATGCTATGAATTTTTAAAAAGGAACACAATAAAAATGGAAGCGATCATTATTTTCAACCTCAGCAAACAACATTATGATGAAAGGATATCCTATATGGCTTGTAAAGAAGTCATTTTTAGGCTTAATTAGCACCTACAAAATAAAAATATATGAGGGACTTCATGAAAGCTGTGTGATGTCAATAAATAGTGGAACAAGATGTGTTTAGGCTTGAAAAAAAAAACAGAACAATTAAAAGGACTTTTCGGCTAAATGCCTTCTTCACCTGTTGGACTGTATTTTTAATTTAAAGGGTGATACTTATGGCAGAAGACCCAATAGCTAAGCAAATTTCTCAAAAACAATTCATCAGATTTTGAACATGCCTATTTGATTGCATACAATGAGTAAATGCTTATTAATTGTGTACACCATCTTCCTTTACTACCACAACCAAATGACAGATCTATCACCATGCCAGAGGCAGTGTAGGCATGTTGGCGCACAACGTGGTTCTCGATGACAGACAACAGATATTGCCCTGATGTCACCAGGATTTTTCTCTCTACCTGTTACAATTTCTTATGTTCCTTTGACTCAAATTTAATAATGATGACTTCATAAATTTCCAAAATATTTGCATTTTTCTTGGTCCAGCACAGACAGAACCACCCTATATTTTTTTTCTCCAGGAAGGGTCAGTTTCTCAATGTCAGGGGAGAGAAAATATCAGAAGAGTTATTCTATGATACTTTGAAAGGCACTGTGACAAAAATCTGGACAAACACCACGTTGGCAGATTACTGCTGTGTTGAAAGTGTTGCGCTGGATGGTCTGGATGTGCTCAAAGGTAACTCATAAAGATAGACTACTTACTATAAGGGTCCTAAAGCTTGAATACAGAGTGTGGACACTTTATTATATCAATATTTTAATTACAAGTTTTACTGTTATGGAATAATTTTAGTATCGCTTAGAAGTTGTCTGGATTCACAAAGAACAACATAAAGCCCAACAATGTTCATCAATGGAGTTTGATATTCTTCTCCATTAAATTAGTAATATTTCTGATGTGAGAGCAAAGTCTTGTCATGAACAACCTATGTGATAACAACAAATACTACCTCTGAAACATACTTGCACTCATCTTCCTTATATCAAATCTAGGCATAGGGGTGATGTGGAAGTAAATGAGTTGAAATATGCCCAGGCTTGCTCCCAGCTATGAGCAAATGTTGAATTGTCTGTATTTTTGGGGTTTTGTTTTTTGGTTTTATTTTTGTTTTTTTGGTGGGTTGTTTGGTTTTATTTGGGGGGGATGCCTTTGAGTATATGTCACTGTAAATTTGTAAAACAATCAACTGGCTCTTTGCTGGTCTCTTAAATTAAATTTTTATTTTTTTAATTTTAGGATTTAAAACATCCCAACCATGCTACCATGTTTTTATTGAGTTGGAAAGAAAAGATGGAAGCGGTGATATCAGATCAGTGTCTAGATCACAAAAAACTATGGTAAGGTCATGTCTCTGATTTTTTGCAATCATTTATTAGGACAAGAGTTAATTGAATTCTGTAAAATGACTTCAATGATTGAATCTGTTAACACTGGAAAGATGAAATGATTGAATCCATTAACACTGGAAACATGCCATTGAAATGACTGATTATGATATAGTACTGCATTTAATTGCCTTTTATGTCTAATAAAATGATGTAGCCTATGACTGCAGGTTATAAAATAACATAAAGACACTGCCACCGACACTGTTTAAGTATTTCATTACCTTCAAAATTTTTTTATTAAGGCACATAACAACCTCAAATATTATGTGTAGCACCGGTATGAAGTTGACTAACGAATCAGTTATTTTAAGCCAAAAGTATACTGATACATACAGTACTGTGGTACATGCAGTACTGTGTTAATTCTTACACTGTCTCTCCCAAGCTGGATGATGCTCTGATGGTACAGTCTTACCCCTACTCATCTTTCCGGCACAAAGGCAGTATTGGTCCGATTCAGGTTCATATTGTACCGAGGGGAACGTTCATGGAATTGAGACATTTTATGCTAGAACAACCATCATCAGCATCAAATCAGTACAAAGTTCCTAGGGTGCTGCACAACCAGGAGGCTGTGAAATTTATGTTTGATCGAATTATTGATTAAACGTACTTCATGTATAGTGTTTAGGGCATTTGATTAATTTGAATATTAAAACAATATTGTGCTTATACTTATAATTATGAAGTTTAAAAAAAATTTATTTGAGAAACAAATTAATTAATAACTTGTACAAAGTATTTCTAAGTAAACAAGATAAAATCGACACTGACCTTATTCAAGATAAATTTTAGGGGATGTTTAAAAAAAATACAAACTTACAAGAAAATGTCAAGAAAAATGAGAATATGTGAAGTATTTTTATCAGTCTATTTTTATCTTCATGTCAGATTCAACAAACCTAGTTTGATCAATGTTGTTTTTTATTAAATTTCCATAGTGTTTATATTGTGAAAAGAGATTAACTTTAACCTTAAAATAACGTTTCATTCAAGGTTTTTTTTAGAATGGTGTCATGTTTTTATATTTACATTTCTTCAGCTTTATAAGTTTGTGTGGTAAAAAAAAAATAAATTCAGATTTGTTTAAATTTAACATAGTTTAAAAGTTTATGAATATGATGGTTGTGACCAACCCACTTGGATGGAAAAAAAATTCAAACAGAAAGTTATCAAAATAAAATATTTTTAGAGTAAATTTTTTTAATATAATTATGGAGTAAGACAGGTTGTCCCCATGGCCCATTAGTAGTAATATTGTGTGTCTCTGCCAAGGGGTAACAGGTTTTACTTTGTCCATGGTTGTCTGAAAGATATTGGTGAGTAGCTGGTTAGAATGGACTATATAATATAAGCAAGTAGGGTAGTTTTTGGGGAGTAGGTAAACACTAAATTAACAATATCAGCCACTGACACGAGTTAACTTTGATTGTGATTAAAAGTCGGCTGTATTTAAACAATCAAAATGCAGAATTGAACAAGTGCAACATTTTAAAAAATTGTGTAAGACTGTCGATCACTAACCACTTGAAAAATTGTGCAGATCATTTCCAAGAAATTATTAACAAGTTACATTGATGACATGTATGTGACATTTTTTTTTCATGTGTCAAAGCTTTTCCATAAGTAATTCCTCATTAGATATTAGATCAGAAGCTGATTTTAAAGAAATTAGTAATTTATGTCTACTAATACAAAAGTTTTGAAAGCTTTATTATTTTTTTTTAATTTGATAATTCCCAAACATAACCCTTTTAATACAATACTTAAATGTTGCTTTCCTGTGTGAACAGAATTTTTCCCAGCATGAACTAATCATTATTAAAGTTTCAGGGTGCTCTACCATTAGCTTTCAACTTCCACAATAATGTTCCAGAATTTTGACATTCAAGATTCAGAAATAATGTTTTCATGAATGATAGATTTAAATAAGCATAAAATTATGTACTGTTTAATGGGTCCTGAATTCAATTTCATGTCTTCTTTTTTAAATAATTTATTCTTGGTGTTGTGACTTTTTTTTAGTGAGCTTTGAAAAAGGAGGGTTGGGATTATTTATCAAACCATTTATCTGCTAAATGTTCTTGTAATTTTACCATCATTGCTATCAGTTTCCTTTTTAAAAATAATTGAATGAAAACCATGAACTTGAGTATAATGATATCTAGGGTTCTTCTTAATTCCTGTATTGCGCAAATATTCAAATAATATGGATTTCCTTAATAGGGAATAATTACAAAAACTGAAGACTCCAGTCCCACAAGTTCTCACAAACTTCCCATAGTAAGTTATAAAGTTTTTACTCCTACATATAAAATGGCAACAAAATATCTTTTGCGAGTGTGTTGGTTAGGTATTATGTCAAGGTGAACTAACCAGCATGGGCATAGGAAGGGTGGGGCAGTCCGCACTTTTTTTTTATACATACCGTTTTATAGTTGGATTTCCATAATAGGGAATAATTACAAAAACTGAAGACTCCAGTCCCACAAGTAGTCACAAACTTCCCTTAGTAAGTTATAAAGTTTTTACTCCTACATATAAAATGGCAACAAAATATCTTTTGCGAGTGTGTTGGTTAGGTATTATGTCAAGGTGAACTAACCAGCATGGGCATAGGAAGGGTGGGGCGGGGCAGTCCGCACTTTTTTTTTTATACATACTGTTATATTAAGGGGTGGAATTTTGTGCCAACTGCAGTTCTTTCAGGTGTGGTGGTGGAAAAAATCTTGCTCCTTAACCCTAGCTAAGCTATTGCTAACCAGTAATTAAACAATTTCATTTAAACGTTACCCAGTATGCTTTTTTTATTGGGGGAGAGGTGACAGTAGTAATAATAATACACTCAAGAAATATTAAAATTTCTTTCTTCCATGAAGCTTTAAGTGTGAAAGTTTGCCTTAACTTAACAAGTGATATTTTATGTCTGTTAAAATTGTGGAATATTACTAGAATTTTTATTCACATTCCCAGCACTCAGCTCAAATTCTGTTTTTAGAACTGCATTTGTTTTTATCAATACTAATGCATTGACTTGTTTGATGAACATTTACAATTATTTTAAGCTAAGATGGTGATAGATTTTGTTTATGTACTTTGCCTTGTCAGTTTTTCTCTAAATGTTCATTTCAGAAATTACCCCTCAAAAGTTAGTTATAAATCTATAAATGTTTCAGATGATTTTGAGTACCGGTACTCTTTTGTTATATTACTAATATTTCTGGCCAAAGAATAAATTGCTGGCACTGGATCTCTTCAATGGTTGAATTCAAGATTTTCTTATACTACTGCTCTTTAATCCTTAATGTGTCATGTATTGTATTTATTAAAAATACATCTGCAATGATGTGTGCCTCTTTGAAACTGTTGAATAAATTTTTAATTATTTTATATCCGTTTCATTAGTCTCCCTATTGTCTTTTTATTTGAAATTAATATTAAATTTTAATGAGGTGCAGTCTAGTAGGTGGTATGACATACACTTAATGAAAATTACGGCAACTCCTGTGACACTACTGGTGACAAGCTGTATCATCCTAACATGATGTTACCTTGGGCTCCACTTGTGATTTCATCCTGCGAAATGTACACCATTGTCACATTGTGACAGACAGTTGCCAAAAAAAAAAGAATATGGAACAAAAGTCTTTGCTGAAGCAATTAAGACAAAGCGCTCCCCAACATACTGCCTTCCTGGACTCACTGTCAGTGGTATTGAAATTTTAATTTATAAAAAAAAACTATGTTACGCTCTTCTCCATTGTGATGATCTGATTAAAGCTAATCATAACTCAAATGCTTTCGAACTAATAATTTATTTTGTTTCAAATTAGTTTAAGTGACATACTTTTTATTTAAAGGGGTAATCTCAAAAGGTACTGGTAATGAACAAATCATTGAAAGAATGTCAAAATTTTTTATGCTATAATGATGAAAAGCACAGTTTTATTTAAAAAAGGGGGTGGCAAGTGATTAGCAGTTTTGATATAAGGAAGAGTTCATCAACATCAAATTAAAAACTAAATCAGAAATTTTCATCATTAAAAACTTTATTATATTCGTTCCAATCATACCAATATCAGCAACTAAGTACTCTATATCAATAATTTAAGTGCAAAAAAAAATACTTGTTTGCATCGATTTCAAACTTGTTGTTGAAAAGGTTGATTTTTTTTCATTACAAAATTTTCTAAACATAAGGGGAAAAGGCCATCTCAGTCATTTCAATTTATATCAAATTCCTAAACATTGATTCACTTTTAAAATATAAATCATTCATGCTAAACACCTCACACAGTCTCTACCTGGAATTTTATTTTGAAAAATAAATATTTAACAGTGGCTAAACACCATTTTAAATTTATTGAGTAAAATCACAGTCTGTTCACTACTAAAATCATGACATCAAAATTATGTTTGAAACATTTGATTGTATTATCCTCATTTAAGCCATTTCTCCATTTCAAATTTTACTTCAATCGCTGCATGAAAAAATTCTAAATACCGGTAATGGATGGACATGAGGTTGGTTAACAAAATTTGCATCAAATTTAAAACTCCCTGGGTTAATTAACTTTATAATATAGGTATTAGTCATGATGAGATAGGCCTTGTTAAACAAAATACCAAATCATAAAAACTAGGAGAAAACAACTATGCTTTTTTGCTGTTATACATTGGTGGTGCTGAATGCAAGTATATAACACCGCTTTTCCATAACTGAAAGGGACGAGAAGAAAATTACAATAATATCTTTATACAGCACAATAAGATATAAAAATAATTTTATTGAAAGTTAAAGTTTCAAGCTATTTTAATTATGTACATGCTAATTTCAAATGCTAAGTCTTATTTGGACATGATAAAGACAAGCAGTTTTCAGATGAATCTTTTGATCAAATCAGTATAAATGTTAAAGTTTGGTGACTTCAAATAGTAAATTATTCAATTGAGTAATGTTAAAAACAATCTTTATAATGATCTTTGTATTAAGACCCTGTATGCTAATTTGTTGACACTAAAAAGATATTTATTGTTTAAAATTGGATTTAAAATGAAATTCAAATTGAAAATACTAATTGCAAATTATCCACTTACCAGTGCATAGGTGCTAATGAATGCAGCTACTGATGCTGCAAGCAAAATATTTGCTTTGGCACTTTTGGCCTTATAAGCTTCTTGCCAGGAACCTTGAGGGACAGGCATAAAATTCATGTGACTTTTGGTCTCTTCACTAATTTGACGAAGGGTTTTCCAGTGTGCTGGAACACCATGACCGAAACGTACTTGTTGGAGACCTGTAATATAAATAAAGAAATCACTGATCAAACTAATCAAGTATTAGGTAATTTGGTAGCACAACAAAGTCATCCACAGATTTATTACTGTCTTGGGTTAAATGCAAGCAACAACACAGTCCATCCCCAGTCAGTCAGTCATACGTTTAGGAAAAATTGCTGTGATAGCCAAAAACCGAAACCGACCCTTATTGGAAACTTTGTTGCTGAAAAAGAGTTTAGTGACACTGATGAGAACCAAGCAATGTATATAAAACATATTTAAATCCATGACTTATCTCACAGAAAGACTCACACTACCAATATGCTTAAGAACCAGAGATGGTTAGTAAGTTAGTCATTTGTTAGCTGAGTGATTGAGGGTGGGTGAGTCCCACATCTTAGATTTATCATTTACTTTACAGTTACAAAATTGCCAATTTGATGGTGGCTAACCACACATATATATTTCAAATTTTAACCAGGGCCATAAAGAGCTACTCCAACTAGTGCCTCCTCCAAATAATATAAACGCTGAAGAATACGAATGAGCAGTAAATATGGATATCGGTACTATAAATTATAGATAGTCTAGTCATTATCGACGCTGTATGATACTCCATAAACATTAAATTTTCTCAGACACTCCATAAATATTTGATTTACTCTGTATCTGTCATTCTGTACCTTGCCATTTATCAGCAATATTTCTCTGTACTACAACAGACTATATAATAACTATATTAGTCTATATAAATATAATATAGATACTTTGATAAAAATTTAAAAATTTTGTAAAAATAAACAGATGGCATAGATAAGTAAAGCTAATGTTTTACAGAATTATAACTCCAAAATCATATTTTTAGCTGTTGTAGTTTTAAAGCTATGAATTTTTAAAGTACCACCTCATTTGTCCTTTGTTAACATGGGCAGCACCTCCACATTCTGTGACCCAAATCCTCTGTTCGCGTCACGAGCTATATAACTCTCGTTTTAATGATAATTTTATAAGATTTTTATTTTCAGAACTAATGCCCCAGGTATTAAAAAATAATTTTAATAATGTTATACAATTATAGATAAATTGTAGCTTATCTAACTATGCACTATGTATATCAGTAAATTTAATATAATGTATTAATATATGGCTTTTCTGTTTACCAAATCTATGGCGTCCATTGTACCAGTACATGCTATATAATCTATATAAGGCAACGCATCCACTTATCACTAAAATACAGTTTGGGAACTACTTATTTTGAACTTTCAACTTTAGCACATGACTAATTAATAAAGCTTTCCCTGACCTGGTTTAATAGTTTTTGCACACGGCAAACTTTTATGAATGAAAACTCTGAGATAGTATGGTATAGCCATTATGCATGTGACTGTGAATGGCTGCCCCATGGCCATGGCATTTTGCACACGGCAAATTATGATTATTTATAATATGGACTCTATTGGGTTTCTTAACCTAAAATTAAAATATTATTCTTTCAATAAGTTCATTCTAAAACATAAGTTATCAAATATTTTGATGTAAATAGTGGTAATAATTAAATATTCCCGAAGTATTGGTGTCTTCCGCCATTAATACGGGGCGTGGCCACTTCCTTATCGAAATTGGGCTTAGCAAATTACCATATAGTGGTTTACTCAAATGAGCATAACAAGTGGCTGACATGTCCTCGTCCTAACTCAATGAGAATTGACACAAACATACATTGTTAGATTAAAACTTAATATGAAAGACATAAAAAATGAACTTCTATACACATTTTTTAGTAAAAGACCCCTTATATTTAAAGGGGAATTTCAAAATACAGGTCGATTGAAAAATCCAAACAAATCAATGAAAATGTATGCCAAGATGTCTACTAAAGTGTAAGGCCGGAAAGGGAACTCAAATATATGTTAAAAGGGCTCATTTATTAATGAATAGACACACACATCGGAAAATTAAAAACTCTGATTTTTCTGTGCCAATTCCCATTTCTGATACACTTAATTTAGTAGTCTACCTTACTTTACCAAAGTACCTTATATTAGGTACTTTGACACAAAATTTAAATATTGTCAAATTGCCATGAATGATACATCATTTTAAATGGCTAGCTATAAGCTTTACAACAACACCAATTTCATCCTTTCTATCTTTTACAGAAGTGGAGTTATGATTTTTTTTAGTGATTTTTAAACACCCCCTTCTTTATCTTAGTATTTAACTGAAAAAATGTGTGACCCACTTTCAAAATTTCTGCCTTATTTTACCCAAAACTTTTTGATTTTAAAAGAACCAAATCTACCAAATTTTCAGGAGACATGCTCAATGCAATATACAGTACAATAAACAACAAAACTTTTATATAACATAAAGACTTTTATTTTTTTATAAATTTATTTGTGGGTATGTTCAGAAAAAAGTGAACAGAAAAATTGGGAAAATCATTATTTATAAGGAAAAAACGAAAAAAAAACAAAAAACACCATGTTTATTATTATTTATTGAATTGTAACTAATTTTATTATGCTTGTGTTAATTTTAAATCAATTATTATATTTATAAAAAGGTAAGTAGTCTTTTTAATTTATAAAATTGAAAGCATGTAATTATAGATAAATTTACTCAAATATCATCAATGATGATAATATGATAATGATGAGACTAATTCATTAAAAAAAATTATTTTATATATTAAACAATTGTCTATGTACTGCTTTTCTATGTCCTAATAAAAATATAATTGCTATGATGATGTTGTTCGAGTCTTGTTTATTAATTTGATGTATTTTAATAAACTGATATATATATATATATATATATATATAATAGAACTTATAGGCTTGTAATAGAATTAGTAAGAAAAATTAAGCTTAGGCCTAGATAGACAATTATAGGATTATAATAACACTGAACAGTTGTTTATAATTATAATTATAACTGATAATGATAAGTAGGCCTAATTTCAGTAATATTCTCTGAAATAATAAGAGAAAAACGATTATTATTATCGATATTACTATTGTAAAACTATTAAATATTGATTCAAAAATTCAATAATGAAAAAACGATAAACTGTGTACCGGTAAATAAAACTTAAAACCAACCCTTCGTTACTACATAAACTTTTCAAGTTTGCTTATAATCTTTTCTTAAAATGATTAATTTTAAACGTCTTATAATTATTTAGATGTTTAAGGATTTAACATTAACGAATCACAGTGATAGCAGCCATTTCCGGCTTCTCGATCAAAATAAAAAAATAATGATAATTTCATACCCCCCACTTCTTCGCGGGTTGCATAACTTTTTATCGAGAGCTCAACGATAATAACTCAAAATATTGAAAAAACTCTTACACTTACAATGAATGTAGATTAAGGAGCACTAAACCTTATTTTGGTGGCTTTACTAGTAAAAAAGTATTTATGCGATTTATATACTAACCGAGTCATTATAATAATACTGCCCGTGATGCAAAAAAAATATCGTAGCATAAATCAATATATGACCGGAACACAAAAACTGATATGTCAGTGATGAGGAAAGCAAGTATTTTATAAACAAAGGTGACGTAGTCTGCAATTTTCCAATGATACTGTGTTGCTGTACGCCATATTGCAGAACACGTTTTTTCGACATTTTAGGACATACGCAAAACGATGCTTCGACAAGTATTGTTATACCTACTTATATGATATAATCCCAAAAGGTACAAACAATCAATAATATTATTGATTATTGAAGTTAAAGGCTGGGCCTAAGCCCAAGTACTAATTCAGTAGTCAGTACTAGTGTTAGTAATAGTAGGTCTAAGCCTAATTAATTGATGTGACCCGATATTATATCAATAAATTATTTATATAGAATATAAAATATAATAAATAATAATAATAATGCCATTCATCATCCATTTCATTTATTAAAATTAAATTAGTGTCAAAATGTACTAAAGTCTAGAAAGTTGATTCTGTTGTTTTATTTGAAATTTGATTTATAATATATACTGTAATTGAGGAATTGTAATATTTTTATAATTTTTTACCCAAGTCAAGTACAACTTTAACTTACAAGTACCTACTAGTTAGTAGTTTAAGTTTAATAGTCCACTGTAAAGAAACACTGAATAGGCCTTGCCTTTGCTGTTTTGTGTGCCACTGTTGTCTTGTCTATTCATTCAATCATTGTTATGTTAATTAATTATTGTTGACTGACTTAATTTTGTTAGTAAACTTATGACTTTTATGATCGACTCATTCAGTCAATTATATTAATGAACCATTTGGTAAACTAAGAATTATTTATGAATTAAAAGGGGAACTAATTTAACTATTTACTTATTTTTAATTAATATGACGTACGTGGTGCTGCTCTCAAAAGTGGTGTTACTTTGTTCAACATTTTATAATGATTTCCTTACAACGGACGTGAGTGTCCTCTTATTTATTGACCTTCCAAAAGTAAAAGGAAATAAAATGAAATGTCAAAATTAACGATCGGAGTGAAATAAGCAGAACAATCCCTAAAACCTTTCTTTTTTTTTTATATTGAAAATAAGAAAAAAATCGCCTTAAACATCATAAAAAGTTTAAAATATATAAATTATAAACTAAATAATTTATTACATACCTACGGTCTAGGTAATGGTAATATGGTAACATCAATTACCATATGGAAGCAGATCAATTTGTTCTGTAATATTAAAAAAATAAATTTTTAACTTTAGGAACTTAAAGTCTAAGATTTATAAGCTACGAAACAAGAAACTGAAAGCGTAAATAAAAATTAAAATTACACAGATGCTTTCAAATCACTGAACCTTAAACGAGAATGAATCGTTTTTCTTGGTGTGATGGTAGTTTTTATCCAGAGGAAAGCCTTGTCAATCAAAGAGGTGGTGTTGCGGTCTACGATGGACAAGATAAGGTATTCCATAATTCTCACACCAAACTAAATCAATCATCAATCAGTCAGTTTGAGTAAAATTAAAATGTAAAAGCGCAAAATCAATATTTATAATATTTATTATTTTAAATAATTTAGGCCTAATACTAAATATTTGCAGTTCATTTTAATTTTAAATTATTTTCACAAATAATAAAAGGGCTAGTTTGGAGAGATAGTACCCTGACGTCATTTGCATGTTGTGTCCCTGGTTCCGATAAGGTCAAAACCCTGGTTGCGATAGGGTCAAAACCTAGGTTAGGGATAAGTTTAGGGTTCAGGTTAGGTTTAGGGATAGATTTAGGGTTCAGGTTAGGTTTAGGGATACATAGAGACTATTTATAATTAAGCCACACCCATTCGGGGTGCCGAACTTGGGGGTCAGCCAAAGTTCACGCACGAGAAAAGATGACGTAAACGAGACACCTATAACACAAATGCTCAAATTAAAAAAATTACAGTATAAGTGTCTTCAAAATGCATTCAAAACCTACGTAATCAAATATTTTGATGTATACATTGATCATAATGGAATATTTCCTAAGCTAAGTATAGGTGTCTTCCACCATTTAAAAGGGGGTGTGGTCACTAATCCAAAATGGCCTTTGCGACCTTTGCTTAATTAGGTATACGTAGAGAATTGTGAAAATGTTTCATGAGCTAGCGCAATGAAATGTTGCATACGTATACCTCAATATATTCTGCTGATATACAATTAGTATGAAAGACATACTTTTAATATTTCAATAACAATTTTATGTTGAGAAACATATTTTATATTGACATACGATTTTCCTCACTTAAAGTTGATATAAAGAACCAAAAAAAACTAAATGGGACTGTAGGTCAACATTTCTCCTAATGTGAATGGGCGGAGTCAGACCTTAATTATGGGGCAAAAGGACTCCTGTATTATTAAAATTACACACATTAAAAAAATTAAAAACTTGGATTCCATTGCGCCGATGCACATTTCCGATACAAATTTTTTAGGAGTGTCCCCCCTTGCTTGACTAAAGTACCTACCCTTTGCTTTTTTGTTTCTTGTTTTGTCTTTATCTGCTTAAGAGGATGAAGGCATCTAGCCCAAACATTCTTGTCCTGTCTTATCATTTCAAAGTTTAGTAAGATCTTATTCTTAGCCTTATAGATCTTATTCCACCATTTCCTTCACAGGAACGCAGCCCCTCATATATTATATTTTCCTTAATTCTAGATTGAGTTGGTATTCACATTGTGATACTCGTGATTGAGAATCACAGTCACAAAATTTAACTTCAAGACAGACTTTTATTGAAGCTACATGCCACAATTAATACTAGTATCTTTTAAGCTGCACAATATATAATGTCCTTAGTTGATGATTTCTTGTTTTATTATTATTTCATCATAACTTAATACTTAATGTCATTTTGTAAGGCGTTCTGGTCTCTTAAAAAGTACAGTGTGGCCTGATGCACATAAGTATCAGCACAAAAGCACACCTAAATCAGCATCTTGTAAAGACACAATTATCTCGTAATATAAAATGAAAAGTTCCAGAAGTTTCCCTAATGTAGGCCCATTATAAAAAAATGAAACAAATGTTCATACACAAATAAAAATAGTGAGTAGTCCCCAAGCTTTTTATTTCATGTTTATGATGAAAGATAATGAGTTGTGCTGTAATAACTGACACATTAACTTATGTAAGTTTCTAAAGTTGAATTGTTTGATCCTTTTTAGTATGCTTCTAAAATTGACCAAGTTTGTTACTTTGGATTCAATTAAAATTCAACAAAAGATGTTCACTATGTCTTCAGTACATTAAAATCTTAAATAATTCCTCTTAGATATTAATTCAAAACTCTGTTATGTAATATCTGTATCATGTATGATTCTTTTAGTCCTTATGTGCTGACTGATGCTTATCACAGGAATGACTAAAAATCGCCACTTCTGTCTATCTATCTATTGACTGCCATACATGCCAAACTGTATGTTAAAAAAAGTTTTTTGAGTTATTTGGCCGTACAGAATTTTGAACTGTTTTTTCACAAGATTTAGAAAATAAACAATTTGTACAACTTGGTGACTACACAAATTTGAAAATCTTAATGGGCAGCGCAATAAATTCAGCATTAGTCAACTGTAAGCTGAAATACTTTTGGCCCAAGTCTGGGATTGGTAAATCTAAATTAAGAAAATTGAGCACCAGTTTCATTGAGACCATTGGATACTACAGCGTTGTTTGGTAATTACAAATCCATTTACCCAATTCTTATTATAACTTCCAACACTGTATATCCACATAGTGCATAAGGGGAAAAAAATAAAGAAGTATCCACATGACATCCCCCCCACCCAGTGTAAAATAATTGTATAAATTGACAGTAAACTGATAATTAAATACAGGAATCTATATTATATCTAAGCTAGCACAATTAACAGAAGACTATGTATAATTACATCTTTATTGCTTTCAAATTCATCATCTAAGTCAATTTTTAACAAAATTGCAATTGACGTGTAAAAAATACTCAAAAATCTGATGAAAATTGTTCTTAAAGCTAGCTATTTCTAATTAAAAAATGGGATCTATACTGATGTGAACATGCTAAGATTAAGATGTGCATGCAGCAAGGTTAGATTATTCATGAATGTTTGCATGAATGATGAAAAAGTTATAAGTTATACTTTTTTTTTATTTCTTTTTTGTTTTTTTCCCTGTCAGTATGGATTTTCATGCTGAGGAACAGTTGGGGGGGGGGATTTTGTGTGTTTTTTATCCCACAGGTTGGCATTTATGGACTCCTTCTTTTTCCCATCTGATTGCTATTCTGGAAGGCTTGGGGGCCACACTACATCAGTCAAATTCAATGAAGTCTTTGCACTTGTTCTGGATGACAAATCTTTCTTTTTTTAAATCAGACATGGTTTTGGTCAGAAGATGCTGTGGATTCCTTGAAGACTTTATTATGGATAACTTCTTCTTTTCATGCCCTGTCTAGTGAGTCATTATCGGGCCATTTAGCACTTTCAGTTGCATGGGGCGCTGTGATCTCGGCTATCATTTGGCTGCAAAATTAGTTTGCGGTAAGGCCTCCGGTCCGGGTCTCATGCTAACAGTTATGAAGTTGGGATCCAGCCCAGGGACGTGATTCTTCATGACTCACCGTTCTAGAGCTACTCATTCAGAAACAATTAATGCAATTTGAAGCTTGTCGCTGCATGCCATTATGGAACATGCTACATATTGCTAACTATTACTTCCTTACATAATTTTCAATATCAGGTCTCACACTGATGCCCAAATATGTGTTAGTTACCACCATTTATAAAGTTATCCTTCCTTATTGATACTTGGTTGCTACTATCCATATGTACCTGGTTGTATTCCTTCTTTTTCGGATTTTAACTATTATTTGTTTGAATTGTTCCTTTATTTCGTTGATTTATTATTTTTGGAATCTTACACTGCCTCATTTTTATTAATACAGGGAATACCCTTATTTTACTCCTTCTTTCTGTGTACCCCACCATACTCCATGTACCTCACTCTCTCGTCCGGGCCCACCATATTCAGTGGCAAGACTCTACGTCAAGACGACCAGGGATGGGTACGGTTGCAGGAATTGTCATTGTATGCGCCTTACGGGACTCCAACTCCGGGTTTGATTTCAGAGTTTCCTTCTCTTAGATGAGTTGCCGACCAAGGTTAACAAGTCTCATCCACCTGGGGTGATGTTTTTGCTTGACTGACCTTTGGCTGGAATTGAGGTTTGCTCAGTTTAGACCATTTGGCCACCCAGTCACCCATGCAGTGAATGACCATGGCGTTCTACATGTCTGGCCATGCTCTCAGCGATTCACACCACTGTGCTGTCTCCGCCTTTTGTCCGTTGACCAAGTAGTGGTTCTTCCGCACAATTTGTCAGATTCAGTCTTTACATACTATGGGAGACAACCCATTTTTTTCTGAAAGTTCTATGCCTTTCGTCTACCTAACCATACACAGTGTACCTAACCATACTCTGTATACCTAACTATACTTTGTGTACCTAATCATTCATTGTGTACCTAACAACTTTTGTTCATTTCACCTTTATTTTCAAAACCCCTATTGTCAAGGCTTCCTATAAAATAGCAATGAACCAAATGTGATCTTTTATAACTACCATATTTAGTTTACTACCACCTGCACTGACAAGCGACTTCAGAAGCTTTTTCTCTTTTCAAACAGACATGGTGTCTTTAATTTTTGGTAACTGCATATGACTAAGAATAATACCTAAGGGTTTTGTTGGTAATTTTAACCTTATGGTTGGCACATTCAACAATTAGAGACAAGTTAAACTCCAAAGACTGGGCATTATCATTCACAGCCATAAATGATTGATCTGCAATATGGGTTCAACCAGCTTGTTGAATGCAATCTCCCTATATCCACCCAGTAACGTTTATTATTCAATCTTATCAGATTTATTACACATCAACTTAATCATGATTTGTACTCTCTCCTTTCTACCAATAAAAAGAAGAAATTTAATGACCCTAAACCTAATGCTTACACAACTCCATGCAGAAAATGGCAAAAATTTGGTAGCGTGCATCCTTCCAAATATCCCTCCATCTGATGATGAAAGATAAGTCCTTCCTAAGGGACTCAAGTTTATTCCTCTGAAGTCTACCAGTGGCTGTTTTCAATTAATGTCCAACTCCTCATCACTATTTTCACTCTTTGCAACTGTAGTACCACTTTTTTTGTAACGGATAGTACCCTAATTGAGGATGATATGTTCCCTTTTCAGAGACAATTAAGTCCACTTGGACACGTTTCTTTCAGTCCAAGGCCTTGGATATGTATATTAATTAATATAAGTAGTGCAGAACATGATATTAAAAAAAATATCTCTCTCCACTAACTTCGCCACTCTAAATTTATTTATTTATTTATTTAGGCATTTTTATATAGCGCTTACCTTAAAGCTCTAAGCGCTTTACAATTATTAAAAACATGTAAACTAACTACAATAAAAATGAGACATTAGGATAGTAACTACTATACTATAGAAACAATTAAAATGGCTATAAAACGAGGACACTTTGGCACGTTTTGGCCTATATTACAGGATTAACCCTTCTTCAATTAAATTCTTCAAACAGGAATCACAGGCACTCTCTAAATTAAGTAAATGTTCCAACAATAACTTACAGCACTCCCTGTTCTGAACCTGAGCCACATGGAATTTATTGAGATTTATGAAAATATAAGGCTTTATTTCTATTTTAAATTTAAAGCATCTGTTTGTTTCTTGTCATGTACCGTCTGCTGAAGAAGGGCAGCCAGCCAAAACTTCAGTTAAATTGTCCTGTCTTTTCTTTTCAAGCCTAAACAAATCTCGTTCCACTATTTATTTAGTTACAACCATACATTTTGTTTTATTTTAAACATATCTCTCATCTCCCTCCAAACCTTTAAAGCCTTTTTCTTGGGCTGCATCCAGTCCAGTGTATTGTAATTTTAGCTTTTAGCTGTCAGATGTTGTTGCTGGCATAGAATGCGCCCTGCAAATCAAATTCTGGAGATTTTTTAAAAATGCATTTCAAGGCTTTGTATTCAGTTCCATATGGCTCTGTAATTCCTTAACATCTCATTGTTAAAATATTTTTAAAGACATTTTTGATGTAATCAGAGCTTTACAGTGGAGCTTTGAGATTTAATTAGGGTTTTTTCATCTTACTACTGAATGAGGAAGATGATTGTAAAACAAACACAAAATATGCTAATTGTTTCCGTGAGCGCTTAACTTTGTACTGCATATAATTTGGAATAGTTATAAAATGAAGTTTAATCATAGGTTACTTAAGTCAAATCAATATTTTATTCTCTATGTAAAGTAATAAGCCTAATGGGGCGCGAGCAGAAATTAATGTTTTAAAAAGATGCAATAGATTTACATTTTTTTTAAAGAACCTACACTTATGAACTTAAAGTAGTGTAAGTTTCAGTTATTAATTAGCTTTAGGTCGTTTTTTTTTTTTTTTTTGCAGACTGCATTCAACAGTGGGACTGTCATGCTCACTACACATCGGATTCTTTGGAAGGATCAAAAGAACAGGGTATAAACCATGATAATTCTGTCTGTTTATTTTAATTTTTTTTTCCCTATTCAATGAGTTGCAAATGTTTCATTTCTTAATCTTAGAAATTATGGAAGAATTATTTTTTTAAGTGCAGTTAGTTTTATTTTATCTCCTTATTTTTCAGAATTGTGTCATCAGCCTTCCACTCTCAATTATTAATGCAGTCGATGAACTACCTTCAAGTTTTACTAAAAGGTAATTAGAACAAAATAAAGTCTTTATAATGCAAGCTGAAAAAACAAAAAATTTGAAACACATGTCACTGTGCCGGATTTCCCAATAGGCTAAGTAGGCTTAAACTTAGGACCTCCAAAGTCTAAAGGGGCTCAAAATGTAAGTAACCACATTTTATAGTTTCACACTCTTTTAAAAAAAGCAGACATTACATTTAAAATATCCAAATATTTTTTTTTTAAATCTATCAGAAATGATTTAACTGAGGCTATTTTGGAAATCTACAGTGCTATCACTGAAGCACTTAGTTATCTATACTCTGATATAAATGGAAAAGGCAATTACAGGCTTAAATCCAATGCTTTTTTTTTTCTGTAAAAAGGAAGATTTTAAATTTGTGTTAATGTTACATTTTTTTATACCAACTGTTTGGTTATATTCTTTAAGTCAGCTAAACTATTAAAAAAAAAATAAGTTCTTGCGAAGTTTTTTTCATTTCATTTGAAGATTTTTTAAAGCAAAATTATTAAAGATTTTGATAAACTTGAGCAACCAGCCAAATTCACCTTGTCAAAATTTGACTTTAAAAATGTCCTAACTAAGAAGACGATGAATAAGAAAACAGCCTGAAGTAAACATCGAAAGTGCACCTGATGCGTTCGATAAAATCTCACTCAAAAAACTAATTCAGGATAAAATCATTTGTTGCGACTAATTGAGAAGGAAGAGAAACTGGGTATAATGACATTGCAAAAAGATGTTTCTTTCTTGCTAATCCAATGGTTTCTAAGCAAGATATTCAACAGGTTGTTAAACTGTTGAACACATCCCCAAGATGTTGATTTTGAACTTGGGGATGAACTTTTACATTTTCATTGCTGTGGATCAATTTCAAAACCATGGGTCCACAGAAGAACTCATCCTGCCTCATGCAGACCTTTATCAAATGACATACAAGGATGGGCTTCTGTCGTTTTATAGGCCTAAGCAGTCTTATGATTTTTTTTTTAGTTTGATGGTCACTAATTGCTCCTGAATGAAGTATTTTTCAAAACTCAAAAGAATTAAAATTTATTAAATTAAATGGCCGTGAATTCTTAAGAGAGGTAATCCGTATTTACCTTTCTCAGATTTGAAAGTTGTAAATTACTAAAAACTGATTTTGATTAACTTGGACTATTTCGCTATGAGGTAGGCACACACAATTATTTACCAGTATCTATCGAAATGTATTCTGAAACAGAATGTTTAATATGATTAGTAATATTTATTGTCATTGTCAGGTAGATGTAGCTATCTTGAGAAGAATTTCCTGGCTATAAATTTTATAGTTTTTATAATAACTAATTGGCCAATTTTGATAGTCCATTAAAAGGTAAAAATAAAATACATATCAGTTTACTAGCAATAATTGTGTGTTTGTTTTTGTGCGGGTTGATGTGATTGCAAGGAGCATAAAAATTTGAATAGCTAGAGTCCTCAAAATTTGAATAGCCAAGGGCCTCTGGTTAGCTAAATCCTGCCCTGTTTGTCACAACTACAGAATTTGGTTGCGGCTATTTCTCACATGCAAAAATCCTCTGTTGTTTATACAAATTTTAGAAATGACTGTCTTTCATAATTTTCTCAGCCTATTTTATTGTACGTTTAGCATAATGAAATTTAATTTCTCCATTTCAGTGCCAAAATTGTTCTTCACCTGGGCCCAGCTGAACCTGGCCGTCCACCTGGTCCAGTAACAAATAGTGCATATCATTATATAAGATTATCTTTTAGAGAGCTGGGGCATCAAGAGGTTTGTGTTACATTTACCTTGCTTTAAAATTTTCTAATGTACCAGTAACTGCTGATTGCAGAACACAATTTTATAATAGTCATTCTTAAATCTGTATGAGCTTTTTATAGACTATAACTATAATAGACAAATTAAAAAAAACAACTTTTCTTTACAGTTTCTCAAATATCTAAAAGAAGAAATAAAACAGAAAAAATGGGAAGTCCAGTCCCAATCTCCTCCTGCATTAGGTGCAAGTGCAAGCAATACTACTGGCTTGGTAAGCGAACCAATTATTGTTGGATAAGCCCTAACATTTTGCAATATAAGATAAGATAATACACATAAGATAATATTCTTTTATTAATCAAATACATGAAAATGTGTTTTGATTACTTTGTACATTTTCACTTTCAGCATTTGGATAAACATTCTGATCAAGATAACAATTTTTAAACTAGAACAATTTAAAACTAAGACATTAAAAGCTAAGTATAAATGAAGCTATCCAGGTCTACCATGTGCTCACAAATAAAAATGAAATTTTATGACTCAGGCAACTTACAAGTTGATGTTCAAAATGTATTGTAAATGAAAGATGTCTCAAACTTAAAATTATTTTAAAATCTTGCTTATGTTTTAAAGAAAGATTGTGTTTTATAAAACTTAAAACTTTAACTTTTGAGAGGAAGTATTTCTGCCTTATAGGTCACAGTTGATTGTTTAAATTTAGATCATGTCTAAAATTAGCCCACCAGTGACTTCCACTAAAGTAAATTCTACAACCAGTTAGAGAGTATTTGTATCCAAATAAACATTGTGTATTGTTCAAATTGAGTTCTTTAATTAATTTAATTATAATTTTTATTAATTGGCACATAGCAACATATTTATCTACACAGGAGGTTACCCTTTTTTATCAGTATCAGTATAATTTATAATGTTTAGTAAAGTAGTGAAAACACCCTGTAATGAAGTACTACAGTCACAAGATTTTCTACAATTTTTTACTCTGACCACACTCCTGCTTATACTACGGCTTCCAAACCAATCCCACACATTCCTGTTAATCACATTGCATACCACCTTTTACTGTTTTATGCTCATTCAGGGCTCATTCAACCTAAGTTCTATAATGTTTTAGTTTCTTTTTCAATAAGTTATGAGACTTAGAAGTTGAGAAAAGCTTTCCGACCTCTTGAGTAGTTTAATGGCAAGCTTAGATGATGGGAGTTTCCATCTAAGTAGAAACTATTGAAGTTGATACAGAAGTGATGTTGATAATCTTTTGTAATGATAACTCAGAATCCATAAAAAATTTTCTGAGTTATCATTAACAAAAGCACTATTAGGCCTACATCTGTAATTGATGTTAGCCTAGTGACAAGGACCAAGGGGATGGTAGTAAACTTAGACTTGTGAAAATGTACAGATATTCAGCTTCATCATATATTATGTGCTGACCTTCAATTTTCTGTATTGCCTGACCTGTTTATTTCAATACCTGATTTGGCTTAGTTTAAAATTGAAGCTACAGAAATAATTTTATGATAATCATTCTATTCATGAATTTAAATTAGCATGATTAAAATTTCCATTGCACCGTTATAATAATTCCTAACTGAAACTGTTCACAGCTGCCTAGACAGAGGCCAGGCATCGTTGGTATTGAAAGATCCATACAACAAAAGAATAAAGAAACCAACAAGAATATCTCACAAGCTTTCCTGGACCTGCGCAATCTAATGGAGAAAGTAATAAAAAATTTCCACAGAGTTTCCTTTTTACTACACAGGTCTATAGCATTGATAATGGGCAACAGAAACATCCTGTACAACCAGGAATCATCAGCTTGGGAGACTCATGTTGCTCTTACATGGCCAATTTTCAACCAATGTTATTCATTAACTTTGAATATTTAAATAAAACTAATGATTCTTTTTATCAAGTGGTAGTGTGAAACTATTATAATTTATTTTTTTTATTTTAAAATATCCATTTCACATGCAGCTTGGGTTCAGTTAAAATCTATCATACACCTCAATGCTTCAGGTTTTTACACATCCTGGTACTTGATGGTATTAACTCTCAGATAAAGTGACTTTAAATTTAGCATCAGGTTGTATCTCTTAAACAGGCCTAATTATTTTTTTCTGCATTCTTGCAGCAGCTTTGCAAGTACCAATTTTTTAATTATGTCATTTTGAACAAATATGTTTTTATGATCAATAAAATATTTGTGACTGACATTTTACGCAGGCTAAAGAGATGGTGGCCTTGAGTAAAACCATAGCAACAAAGATCAAAGACAAGCAGGGAGAAATCACTGAAGATGAGGTTGTGACCTTGTTGATGTTTCATTTTATGCCTTGCATTATGATATAAAATTGTGAAATAAGCTTACTGTACCAGTAATTAAAATACTTTTCAGTAATGCAGGGCACAGAAATTACTAAGAATAAGAAGTTGCAGCTGTTGCAATTTCATCTTATTATTTTGCAAACTTTCATTTTTTTGTAAATTTCGATCTTTAAAAATATGAACAATAGTATTCAAGCAGTGTTCCATCACCCGGCCTTTAGGAGCACAATCTTTCTCTCAATAGCAAAACATTTTATTTTATTGAACAGTTGTCTAACACTTTATGAATTTAGTTATTGAATACTTTAAAGGTATAAGTATAAGTTAGATTGTCATTTTTAAGGAAATTTACTTTTTTTTTAAAAGTTGCACTCCTTTAAGTAAGGAGTCCTTATTTGAAATTATGAAAAATTTTCTATTAAAAATATATTCTAATCTAAATATTAAATATGAATGCTGTTCGTTTACTATAAAATGCAAATATCCTTTCCATTGCAGACAATAAAATTTAAGTCCTATTTGCTGAGCATGGGAATTCCCAATCCTGTAACCAAGGAAACGCATGGCACAGGAGATAAATATTACATAGAATTAGCCAAACAGCTGTCTACTCTTCTAGCAAAGCCCATTGAGGTACTGTATACCTTTGACCTTATTTTTACATGTGTACAATTCATTTTCTTTAATTTGCAATAAACCCTATACATAAGCATTGATCTAAAAGCAGTTATTACCAACAAATAATAAAAAGCAAACAGCAGTTCATTCTGTAAGTTCAGATCATAGAAATACTCTTTAACTTTAACGGGATCTAAATAATTTATATTGTTAAAACAAGAATTTTTCATACAAATACTAACTTTAACTCATTGTTGGAAACTCTTTTTCTTCCAAATATCATGTGTAAAAGTAAAATAAAATCAACAATGATTTTTATTTGCTTAGAAAGGATTTAAAATGTGTGACAGAAGCAGCATTAAACTTTGATTCATAAGAGATTTAAATTTAAAATTCTCCTTAGTAAAGACCAGATAAAAATCCAGATAATTTGTATACTGTCGGCAATGCACTATTTTTGTAATAAAAATGTTCATATTTCAGGATTGTGGAGGTATGATGACCTTGACTGATGTTTACTGCAGGGTCAATCGAGCAAGAGGAATGGAGGTAATAAATGCTTTGAAATTACGAACATTTTAACATTATCAAATTCTTTGTTTTATTTTCTTTTATCAGTTTTATTACCTAATATAAACCCAAAAAGTTTTCAATAGTAAAGATTATTTATATAAGGGGTCATTAAAATATTAAGGACGCTCTTGGCGGTTGTTGATTTTTAAAGATTTTGCATACATGCTGTCATGCTGTTGCTTTGTGTTTTCACAAATAACTCGCTAGATATCACAACATATTTCCCCTGGTGACCCATTGTATTTGATGAACAATAAAGGTGGTTAACTTCCTATGCGCTGCCCCAGAGACCATCTTATTAAGTCTTCCCATTGACTTCAAGTTGCCTCCCTCTGTTGGGTGTACGCCAAAAATTAGAAAAAAACTGGTTTATGGTGAATTGACTTCATTTAATTGTCTTGAATGTTATTATGATGATCTATAAATAAATGGGGGTTTTTTATGGTGTTTTGTTGTTTTTTTTGGGGGGTTGTGAAAGTGGGTGAGAGCTCAATGTATGTACACATATGGGGATTTTAGGAAAAATACAGGATGTATGGGGAGTCTAAAATTTGACTTTTTGAATTAAAATATACTGATGACCCCTAAAAGGTTAACTGTATGCCCTGAGACATTTTGTTGAGCTTAATTTTTTTAATATTTTAAATTCCACTGAACTGTAATGTCTACATTTTTTTTTTTTTAATCTGATTTGATATTTATGGATATTTTTCCATTTTAATTCTGATAACATTTACCCTGTACGTAGACTAGACTGTTTTTTATAAACATATTGACATATCATCAGTAAGAAGAATTTTTTTTGTTTGATGTTAACTATCATCAGCACAGACCAGTAATATGTCATTTGAATTAGACCTTTTTTTTTTTACTTTTTTTTAACCAGTTGCTCTCCCCTGAAGACTTGTTCTCTGCCTGTCAGTCCATGGAGTTCCTCAGTCTACCCATAAGGTGGGTGACTAAATGAAAGTTTAAGTAGATTGTAGTTTACATGTATTTTTTTCTTGTGTTAGAGTGGGCCATGTTTTATAACAAAACCTCAAAAGTTATTTGAAGATGGGTTGTTCAAAATCTTATACTGTGTATACAAAAGAGCTCAAATTAAATATGAAATTCAGGGTTAACATTTTTTTGAATTTCATGTCAAATTTCTCAAACATTTTTATTTTGCCTGGAAATTGGGTACTCCAAATAATAATAAGACTTTCAATTTCAATCTATGGACAATTTCAGTATATGAGTTGCATTATTAAGCAGTGTGCAGAGCAAGATTTGGCAGGTTGGTTGGCATATTAAATATGTCACTTCATCAAATCTTTGGATGAAGCCTTTATCTTATGAGATGATTTAACATGTCTTGAACTTGAATGTTAATAAATAAATTCACATCATCTCATCTGAAATATTTCTCAAATCATTGTGGATGTGTTTTTTTTGTTCCCAGACTGCAGACTTTTGACAGCGGCGTGTCAGTCCTTCAGGCTCAGAATCAAGATGTGGAAGAAATAGTCACAAATACAACTGCAATGGTGAGATAAGATGAGAGGAGATTTTAATCTTGTTTAACTGAAACTGGGCTTTTTTATTCTGAAATATTGTTAAACTATAACATCACTATGAGACTTCACTAGGGTATGATTAAACTACAGCATTACTGAGACTTTACTAGGGTATAACCAACTCCAGATATTGGGGAAGGATTTATAATGATATTTTCCTGTTAATGAGACAACTTAAAAAATTGAACTTTTACTGGCTTTAAGATTAATGTTTTTGAGCTGCATAAAAATCATCATAGTGCTGATTACACTCCCATGAAAATGAGGAGTATACAGCATGTACAAAGGCTAATTGTCAGACTGCTAGTGTGAAATTCCATAATTTATATTGAGCTGCTCATGAGTCAATCCTATCTACAAATAATTAAATATGATGCAGATATGGTATCTATAGAAATTAGTGTTCTGTCACTAATTTAATCTAAATTACTTGTACGATATTGCTCTAAAATTGGGATCTCAAATGTTAGCACCCTTATTCTAATATCTCCAGCGGCTTAGCGGAACTAGTATTAGAGTGCCCAGATTAAATGTTTTAATTTTAAATATGTAGCTTAATCAGTGAGCCAGGCTTGTCTGACTGATGAATCAGAATTTTGTACCACCTTAATGAATCTCGTTTTGGAAACGAAATAGATTATGTCCTAGCAGTGGTGTAGCTAGGTTTAGCCTGGGGCGGGTCAAGTTTTTGCTCCCCCCACCCCCTTTTTTTTTTAAATGACAAAAACTCTGCAGTTGGCTGAAAATTTCACACACACAAACACACACACCCCCCCCCCCCCACCACTGTACCATAGATTTTAAAAGAGGGTTGTGGTCATTTGGAGGTAAAATTAAACTCAAGAATAGCATTGATATCATATGTCATGACATTTTCCTTAAAAATGTATTCATCCTGATAACTAAGAAAGATGAAGTAGATCAAAAAATATAATTAAATACCGAAAGATTCTGCCACAAATCCTCCTCTTATGTTATTGAATTTTTTTTTTAAATTTCTATAAAATTTCCAATAGTTACTTAAACTGAACATATTATTTGGGAGGTTTCTTAGGTTTCTTTATAAATACAATATTTAACCGTGCAATTATCTTTAGGTACAAAAGCATGGGTCTTTGACTTCTGAGCAACTGGCTCAGTTCTTAGAGTTGTCTGTTGTTTTAGCCAAAGAGAGGTGAGTATGAGCAAAGTTTCTAAATCTTGTCTTGTTGATGTTTTTGGCATTTACCCTGATCTAATTATGTCGGTAAGAAACTTTATTAGGATATAAACTACTCTTTTTACTTTAAAATATTGGCTTAACTTACATAACATCCAGGTACTTCAAAATTATAGAGATTTTATTTAATTTATATAGGCCTACATAATAACAACACATTGCCATTTCACCCATGCCACCTATTTCACTCATGCCACCAATTTCCAGGAAAACATATTCTTGTTGATTGTTTTTAAATTAAACTGTTGGTAATATACTATTGATATCATGGTAACACACCACTAATATGGTAACACACTACTGAGTAGGTAACACACTACTGATACGGTAACACACTACTGATATGGTAACACACTACTGATACAGTAATACACTACTGATTTGGTAACACACTACTGATATGGTAACACACCACTGATATGGTAACAGACTACTGACATGGTAAAATGCTACTGATATCATAGTAACACACTTCTGATTGATTACTGATAATCAGGGTAACACACTACTGATATAATGGTAATAACTACTGATTGACTACTGATATCATATTTATCACATACTTCAAGCTGATCTGAAAATCCTTGGACCTAAGGAAAAAAATAACTCATAATAATTTATTTATTTTTTTGGTAGACTCCTACTAACTGAAAAGATGGGAGGACTGTGTAGAGATGAAACTATTGAAGGCCTGCGATTCTTTCCAAATCTTTTTCTAACACAGACATAGTATAATATTCTATATTTCCTTGTGTAATTGATTTTTATATTTTTACTTTGTTTATATTTCAATAGAACATGTGTCATTTCACTGCTGATGTTAAAAAACTACATCCATTACACATTTGTTACCTTGAGTAGTCACATGACCAAACTTAAAATAATAGCACCTTAAAAAAAGATCAAAGACCATAATTGTTCTTTTTTTTTAAGAGAGCCCTTTTGTACACGATAGGTATTATGTCAACAATATCGTAACCAGTTTGAAATGCTGCTTGCATATATTGTTAACCCATGGCCTTCCCCACTTCCACAATCATGGGACTGTCTTCCAACATTGTTCAATAAGCCATCAATATAATAAGGGAAGTCATTAAATTTTAATTAAGATCCGGGCAGCCCCATGAGGCAAAAGTAACTTTGTCTGCCTCCCAACCTGGGGGTAGTGTGTTAGAATGTAAGGATTTGTCCCCACCTATGGGTAAAATAATTGAGTGGAATTTAATTCATGACCCCAGTAATGCATTGGGGTCAAAAGGGAATATGGGGAATCCTTGAGTAAAATTATCTGCTGATTGCTGATATATTTTTGAAATATGAAGCACTGGGCCATATTGGTGCATAACTCGCTACAATGCAAAATAGCTGTAATCTTACCCTTTAAACTACAACTGCCGGATTTAATACTGATTTACCCCAAAAATTAGTTCACTCAATAAAATCATATCTCTAATTTTTTAGTAAAAAAGATTAACTTTTTTTTTAAAAAGTATTTTAAATGAATAGCAGGAACTACACCATGTTGTCCTGCAGGCTCCATTCTGCTCATGAACCACACTCTGGCCACTACTGATATCTATATTTGTATATTTACACAACAGATTCAAAGTAAACACTACATAAAAAATGTGGCAGTTATCCCAGTTTACCCTGATAACTGACCTACCTTGAATTTCAAATGATTACCAATCTGTAATAGAACATTGACCTATTTTTTTGTTTGTTATTCAGTGCAATCAAAAGTTCCAGTTTAATTGTAATTTAAATCCCATTAATGTATCAATTCAAAGATTGATTATTATAATGTTGCTGCAATTTAATGTTAAAGATATTTTAGTTGTGTGAAAAGTCCACTTACTTTCTATCTGCAACTGAATCGCAGTTTGTACTCAAAACAAAATGTTAAAACAGCAGTTGGGTACTCATGTCTTGCTTCATCAGTGATAGATTCTCTTTTGGTTGTGGGGGTGGAGTTAGGGGGGACAGACCCAGTCCACCAGCAAGTGACAGCTGTTAAACATTTAGAGATCAATCACAATAGTTAAATATAACTTGAATTTATTTGCATGTTACTTGCTTGAAGCAGATAACCATTCAATATGTAATGTATGTGATTTTTGTTTACAACTTGTTTATGGTTAAATTATTTGGATTATGAGAAATGTTTTTTCTTGATGACTGTGCTGCTATTTATTAAATGTTATTGCAATTCTGTTGTTGTTTTTTTGAGTTTTATTAAATATAAATAATAATTGTAATTGTTCATGTTTAGGCCTACATTTTCTAAGGAAGCTATATTTTATTATGCTCTTACAGATTAAAACCCTTCCGTAATTTTCTTTAAGACCCAACAGTTGTTTTTTGTTTTTTTTTATTTATTGTTTTTTTTTTTCCAAAGATTGTTTAAATTTGTCAGAATATCTTGAGGTGAAAGCCAAACGCTTTCTTTTCAGGAGATCCGGTACAATCGTACGGACCACACTCACACAGTCCACACTGACCTTAAGTTTTTAATTTATGACATTATGTAAACATTTCACGTCCTGTCATGTAAGCTGAAACCTCTCGCTTTTGACTTGTGCTAAAAATAAAAGGCTTCTTTCCTTACAAGTCTTATGGGGGATAGTGGAAACGCTAGGGGTTTGGTGGTAATTTTAGCGACACTTTATTAAAAGTTTTTTTTTTTAACCAGACGACATTGAACTTAGAGCTCTTCAACTTCAAGACGGGGAGAGAAGAAACAAAAGGCGTGCAGCTAATAAAATTGACGGAAACGCTTCTTCTCGGATCGTGATAAATGAATGGCAAGGTCAGGGAGTGGGCCCAAGTGCTGATCTATGTATAGGCCTACTGGTTTTACAAATGAGTTTTTTTTTTTAATAATGTAAAAAAATATTATTTTTTTTAAACTACCTTTAAAATGTTAAACCAAAATTAATGGACGGAAGGACATCGCCTCAAAGTCGGGAGTTTTACACTTACAAGAAGAGTTTCCTAATCTACACAAATAATAAGTCTAAGAAACCCCCACCCTACGCCCTTCAAATTTTTTATTTAATAAACCAAGTATTCTTACGAAATCCCAAAATAAAACGAGTTTAGCCTTAATTATTCAAGACAGTTTCCAAAGAGAACATTTGTGCTACATCAGCGTATTTGTCTATATATGCTACATCAGCGTATTTGTCTATATATGCTACATCAGCGTATTTGTCTATATATGCTACATCAGCGTATTTGTCTATATATGCTACATCAGCGTATTTGTCTAGTTGCTCTACATTTGTCGTGTTCACTGAGAGGTTACGTGAAGTCCGTGAAAATTTTTATTTTTTTTATGTTTCATATCTTATCGCAAGCGTAACTGAAAACTCCTAACACTATTTTTTATATACTCATCTCCAAAGCCCTGACCTGTATGTAGCCAATATATTTGTCGGTATACATATGTACGATGTAGTGCTGTGGTGGGTGGAAGTGGGCCTAGTTGGCTCATATTCACAAAAGCCTACATTTTAACACAGTATCGTAGGCTTTCATAATTCAAATATTCACTGATAAAATTCTAAATAGCAAAGTTTTGTGTGTGTGTTCAATCTCCCTCAGCTGTAGTTAATGAAAATTGTTACTGGATATTTTAAGGCATTTTAAACCAGTGAACAAGTCTTATGACTTTAGTCTAGTCTTTTTAACAACATATCGAACGTGAGCTCATTTTTTTTTATTTTAAATTCGCGTGGCCGTGGCTTCTCTCTCTCTCTCTCGACTCCGAAAGTTAATACGTTTTGGCAGATAAGGAATTAAGAATGTAAAAAAATATGTGGCACCCAGAAAATTTTCAGTGAAACCCAGAAAATTTACGATGGCACGCAGAACATTTTCAATGACACTCGGAAGATTTATTTTTTTTTAAATGATTTTTTTTTAACCGTCTTATAATCAGAAGGGTACCTAAGGGGGTGCGAAGGGGGTCACCACCCTGAGCAGCACTTTTGGAATTTAATTCTGGGATCAAGTCCTGGGGAAAAAAAGTTAAGGAACACACCCTAGATTCCTCAACAACTTTTCCCCAAAAAGAAATATTCCCACGCGTTCCTGTAGAACATGACCACTGGGGTTTTGATATGACATTATGAACGAGAATTGTATCAGAGGTGCACTTTTGGGAGTCCGCCCCTTACGTTGATGATAGCTCGAAAGAAAAAAATCCTACATTCGCAAAATAATAGCAAAACGTTGCCATTCATTAGAGTTAAAGATACTCAAGAAGCTTAAAACAAGCGCTGGGCAGCGTACTGACCCAGTTACCCGGACATTCCTAATATGTCACTTCCGGCACGTAACCGGACCCGGCAACAAATCGAACCTAGGCACGCCTTTTTTACATATTTTTTGGGGTACATTTGACATAGAAAACTGGCTTGCCATTAGTGTGAAAAAATTATGTAATCTTAATGAATTTGCAAAGCTCTGAAAATAATAATGTACATGTTGTCATTTTCTTACCAAGATGCAAATCTTTGGTTATGGCATGGCATTTTTTCTTCTTAACTTAAAACCGGAGGTTCTACAGGAACCGTTACCCATCTTAGCCCTTATTTTTGCTTCCCTCCACCCCCGTTCAAAATTACAGTACCAACACCTTTTTATCAACAACACCAAAAAGCTCACCCCTCCCCCTTTTTCTCAACAACTTTTTATCAATTTCAAGATATAATTATGGTTGTGGTTTATCAGGGGTCGCGGCGCAAAAAAGGTTGAGAACCGCTGGTTTTTAAATTATATTACTAAGCCATTGGAGTTTTGAAACCTTCGCCTTAGATGATCATTAATCCCATTTTTTTCATTTCTCTTCTTCAAGACCAGTATTCGAACCCGCCAGATATTTTATTAAAATACCCGGACCCTGGCCGGGTGTAAATAGCTGCACTCGGCTCAACCCTACTTGTCACTCTTTGCATATTCCCAAGACCAATTTAAACAAGAATGGCCCGTAAGATTCTCTGCACACTCAGCTTTTTAATAATTGGTGTCACATATTGCCACATTTTGTCTTTTTTTTGGGGGGGGGGGGGCACACAGTACCCTCCCCCAAACCCCATTTACAAAATGTTATTATAACCTATATCCATAAGAAAGCAACTGCCTTTTTGGCCAAAAGAAATCTCTTTTTTAATTATTGGTGTCACATATTGCCACATTTTGTCTTTTTTTTGGGGGGGGGGGGCACACAGTACCCTCCCCCAAACCCCATTTACAAAATGTTATTATAACCTATATACATAAGAAAGCAACTGCCTTTTTGGCCAACAGAAATCTCTATCAATAGAATTGTAAATTTAAATGAATAGAAAATAGTGAAAAAAATATGTATCTGAGCATACAGCCAGATTTTGAAGGCAACTAAAGCCGACATGGAATTGTTCCAAAGAAAAAGTTTAAGAGATCATAACATAATGCTGTAAGTGTGTTTGACGCCACTAGGAGTCAGCGTTACAAATCTATAAATAAACCTGTTTATCGACTTTTTGGGATGCTATACATTTCCTACTGGCTTTTATCGCGTTAGTCTATTATTTTTCCAAGGCCGCCCCCTAAACAAATTCCTCCCCTTTTAGCAGCGTGCCGACTGTTTTGCATTTAGCGACTTAAGGAGGTTAAATGGCTTAAAACGTTGACCTCGACAGAAAAAAAAAAATAATAAAAGGACACAATTTATAGAAGACGCCCGAAAGTTAAAAAAGTAACGTCTTCTGTAGACGAGAGTCACTGACACCCCCGCCGCCCTCACACACACCCACCCCCCCACCCCCCACACACACACTTTTTTTTGTAAAAAGTGCGTTGAACTCAGAACAAACGTCAACCAGAAACAAGATTAATAAAACAAATAAGGAATTTTAGTATTACTTGTCTTCGCTGTGACCTGACCTATCTAGGTCGGCGAGCACACCCCCCCTGAAGAAATTCGGAGGTGTCACACGGATCTTACCTCTTGCGTGGTGTGGAAGATTAGTAGGGAGGAGACTCCTGAAGCTAACAGATCCAAGCAAAATGCATGATTTCCCACGCAACGGAGGTTGCGCGCTAACATGATGACGTGTCGCCGATAATGGATATGAGGCTTGGGTTTTCTTTTAAAAACGCTTGCTGAGGATTAAAAGCATGCGGCCTTGAGAAAGCCGCTCCTAGGTGACCGTTTCGTCCCGACAAAGTCCCGCCCGAACTACTCCCGGAACGGTGGGGTGAGGTACGCAACACCTTCCCCGGAGAGCAAAGCCGTTCTGACCCACGTCCACACAACTCCCAGGAACGGTGGGAGAAAGTTAAGCTCGAGACTACTCCCGGAGTGGAGGTAAAGCCGTGCCACACCAAGGAACATACGGCTCCCTGGACGGTGGGAGAAAGTTAAGCTCAAGACTACTCCCGGAGAGGAGGTAAAGCCGTGCCACACAAAGGAACGTACGGCTCCTCGGACGGTGGGAGAAAGTTAAACTCGAGACTACTCCCGGAGAGGAGGTAAAGCCGTGCCACACCAAGGAACGTACGGCTCCCTGGACGGTGGGGTGAGGTAACGCAACACCATCCCCGTAGTGTAGGTAAAGCCGTGCCACACCAAGGAACGTAGGACTCCCTGGACGGTGGGGTGAGGTAACGCAACACCATCCCCGGAGTGTAGGTAAAGCCGAACCACACCAAGGAACGTAGGACTACCTGGACGGTGGGGTGAGGTAACGCAACACCATCCCCGGAGTGTAGGTAAAGCCGTGCCACACCAAGGAACGTAGGACTCCCTGGACGGTTGGGTGAGGTAACGCAACACCATCCCCGTAGTGTAGGTAAAGCCGTGCCACACCAAGTAACGTAGGACTCCCTGGATGGTGGGGTGAGGTAACGCAACACCATGACCGGAGTGTAGGTAAAGCCGTGCCACACCAAGGAACGTAGGACTCCCTGGACGGTGGGGTGAGGTAACGCAACACCATCCCCGGAGTGTAGGTAAAGCCGTGCCACACCAAGGAACGTAGGACTCCCTGGATGGTGGGGTGAGGTAACGCAACACCTTCACCGGAGAGGAAGCAAAGCCGCGCCAAACCAACGCCCAGACCGCATGACTCAATGGGCACCGGGGGTGGCGACGCAAAGCTGTCCCCTGGTGAGTGGAAGCAAACTGCCCAACACCCATTTTGCTCGAGACCGTGTTGGATGGCCGGAGTCCCCAGGGACTACTAGGTCATGTTTCATGGCCGAGGTCCTAAGAGATAGACTATCGACCTCCTAAGAGTATTGAACTTTATTAGTATTACTTGTACATGAATGTGGGTACGTTTTCACAAGCGTGATTGCGCTGTGTTACTCTTGTATCATAGAAATTTTAGGTTCACCGTTTGAAACTGACGCTTCATTAAAAAAAATAAAAAATTAAGTCACAATAATATAGGGCTAAATATCTTTTTGTACTTGTCTTTTATAATCCAACATGAGTGTTTACGAAGACTGTTGTTTTTTTTAAATTATTGTTCAGTGCTGTCAATAACTTATTGAATAAGATGTAAACATGCCTTAGATATTAAACGAGAGAGAGATAGAAAAAAATATATTTAGGCCTATATCAGTGGTTCTTAACCTGGGTTCGATCGAACCCCAGGGGTTCGGTGAGTCATTCTCAGAGGTTCGGCGGAGGTCCAAAAAAAATCAGAAAAAAATATCATATTTTATTTTTCCTATTAAGAAGGGTTCGGTGAATGCGCATATGAAACTGGTGGGTTCGGTACCTCCAAAAAGGTTAAGAACCACTGGCCTATATATATATATGCATATATATGTATGTATATATATATATATATATATATATATATATATATATATATATATATATATATATATTTTATCTTTGTTGTTTGTTTATTTATTTTTTTATTTTTTTTTTTTTTTCTTTTATTTTTCTTATTATGAAGGGTTCGGTGAATGTGCATATGAGACTGGTGTGTTCGGTATCTCCAAAAAGGTTAAGAACCACTGGCCTATATATATATATACATATATATGTATGTATATATATATATATATATATATATATATATATATATATATATATATACATATGGATTTCAGCTGAGTTGCTTGCCTCGTAATGTTTTTATTAATTTATTTTTCACTTTCCAATTTTAATTCACATGGTAGATAAGACTCGACTATTTTTACTTAAATACACTGACGATTTTTGCTTTGGCCTTCCAACTTCGGGGGTGTGGTCTTCCAACCACGGTGGTGTGGCCTTCCAACTTCGGTGGTGTCGTCTTCCAACTTCGGTGGTGTCGTCTTCCAACCACGTTGGTGTGGTCTTCCAACTTCGGTGGTGTCGTCTTCCAACTTCGCTTCTGTGGTCTTCCAACTTCGGTGGTGTGGTTTTCCAACTTCGGTGGTGTGGTTATCCAACTTCGGTGGTGTGGTTATCCAACTTCGGTGGTGTGGTTATCCAACTTCGGTGGTGTGGTTATCCAACTTCGGTGGTGTGGTTATCCAACTTCGGCTGTGTGGTTTTCCAACTTCGGCTGTGTGGTTTTCCAACTTCGGCTGTGTGGTTTTCCAACTTCGGCTGTGTGGTTTTCCAACTTCGGCTGTGTGGTTTTCCAACTTTGGCTGTGTGGTTTTCCAACTTCGGCTGTGTGGTTTTCCAACTTCGGCTGTGTGGTTTTCCAACTTCGGTGGTGTGGTTATCCAACTTCGGTGGTGTGGTTTTCCAACTTCGGTGGTGTGGTTTTCCAACTTCGGCTGTGTGGTTTTCCAACTTTGGCTGTGTGGTCCCCCAACTTCATTTGTGTGGTTTTCCAACTTCGGTGGTGTGGTTATCCAACTTCGGCTGTGTGGTTTTCCAACTTCGGCTGTGTGGTTTTCCAACTTCGGCTGTGTGGTTTTCCAACTTCGGCGGTGTGATCTTTCAACTTCGCTTGAGTGGTCTTCAAACTTCGCGTGTGTGGTCTTCCAACTTCAATTGTGTGGTCTTCCAACTTCAAATGTGTGGTCTTCCAACTTCAATTGTGTGGTCTTCCAACTTCAAATGTGTGGTCTTCCAACTTCAAATGTGTGGTCTTCCAACTTCAAATGTGTCGTCTTCCAACTTCGGTGGTGTGGTTTTTTAACTTTGGTGATGTGGTCTTCCGACTTCACAGGTGATGTGTTTGAGTTTCTTCGTGTTTTTTCTTTCCATTCTTTAAGATTTTTTTTTTTTTTAAACCTTGGACTTCCCGACCCCCCAAGAATCGTTGTATACTTTGTCAATGATTTCGTTCCACCCGGCTTTTTCTCCCATGACCCTGGACGAATTTCGAACCCACAAACTCATTCTGAAATGGAAGCAACTTCACCAATGCACCGACAACCGCCCTGGAGTAATTGTTGCGGGATAGACAACACGGTCTACTAATTAACTGTTACGCAATTTTTTATTTTTTTAAAATTGATACGAGCCTGTTGACGTTTGAATACTATTTAAATTTTAACTATTTGAAAAAACATTTTGTAGTGATATACATTTACAACCCTTATAAGATTTTTTTTTTTTTTTTTCGGCCTGGCTCATTGTGACCAACTGATCTACAGCGCGTATTTTATCATCATCAAATTATGGGATCTAAATGTTTAGTTTAAAATGATCTTGTTTAGTTAGATCCATGCGGACTTAATCTAGAGCGTGAAATTATATTCTGCGCCTACTAACCTGAACGTGACAATTTCAGCTATGCATTATTTCGTAAGAATAGTTACATATATTACTAAGTTCATTAGCTAATTGTTTGGTGATGTAGAATTATATAAATTCAGTGGCGTGCAACCACCGAGTCACGACCCAAACCACGACCAAAAAAAAAAAAACAACGGAAGATTTAGATGACAGATTATAACTGAAAACGGTTAAAACAAATGGGGCAATAAAACGAACCCCTAAAAACACAACTTTTTCGTATTAACCCTTTACATGCATTTTTCTTTGCATTTATGTAATTGTACGTGATTTGTCATTTCTTAAAAGCAGGGGTTATGTAAATGGGTCAACTTCTGGCGAAAACATGATTCATGGTTCCATAATTTTCCTTTTCAAAAAAAAAAAATTAATTTTTTTACTGCAGGCCTAAACACGTCACAAGTACAAAGCATATAGCAACAGCTACACAATTAATCTCCGCACCAAAACATGCACCCATTTAATTAACAAAGCATTAACATTAATTTATGGGGGGGGGGGTGGTTGGTTGGAGATGGGAATGAAAATTTGAAATAATGCGTTGTCATCGGCACCGAGTCTTTGTGCCAAGTTTCAGCTCGGTAGGTCGACGAGAAGTAGGTCAATTAGTCGTCCGAAGATTTGTGAGTCATCCACGAACAAAGGCGAAGCTAATATAAAGGATTTTAAAATAAATTTTACGTTAAAAAATTAGAAACTAGCAATTGTTTACTTTTGTGTACTGAAAAGTTGAATAATGTTATTCAAAATTTTGATATTCTATATAGGAATATTTTTAAAATGTATTTATTGACAAATTAATATGCTTAACATATGATTAAATATAACTTATCATATATTATTGATGGGGCTTCACCCATTGATAGCCACTTTTGCTATTAATAATTAAAATATATTTCCTATGATTTATTGTGAACACCGTATAGATGTTAAGTAATCCAGTTTTTTAATAAAAATAATAGTCTTACATGAACTTTTTTTCCCCTTCTTTTTATTTCTTTTGATCAACAGATATCGCTTAATTTTGAGAAACGCTGATATAAGCCCTTCCCCCAAACTGCATTCGAAAAAACAATGTTTTTGGAAAATCCTTTTAAAGCTGGTTAGTCGGTAAAAATCAGCCATTTCCTGTTGTAAAAGCCAGATAGGCGTGCATTAAAGTTCTGATTATGCAACGGTGGGAATGTAGGCCACTTTATTTTTAACTCTTATATAAGCGACCTAGATTACCAACTATTGTGTAACAGCACTTTTTCTTTTTAACACTTGTTCGTGTGTTTCTTCTTCTCTTAAATTCAAGAAATCAAGGGTTTGTGTCAACCTTTGAACTTGAAAAATACATCTGCTGACACGAAGAAACACAAAAGTAATATGAATAAAATATTCATAAAATCTATGTGTTCTTAATTTTTTTTTTTTTTTTACTTCATTTGTTTAAATTGTCGACTATCATTGTCAGTGTCAGATTATTGCTATGCTTTCATATTTGTTATTAAATATTTTTCTTTATGTAGCATTTCTACGAGTTTTCTTTGCTTGTCTTATAGGCCTACACGATTTACCATGACAATCACACCGTGAGTCTTTAATATGAATAAAATATTCATAAAATTTATGTTTTCTTTTTTTTTTTTTTTTTTTTACTTCATTTGTTTAAATTGTCGACTATCATTGTCAGTGTCAGATTATTGCTATGCTTTCATATTTGTTATTAAATATTTTTCTTTATGTAGCATTTCTACGAGTTTTCTCTGCTTGACTTATAGGCCTACACGATTTACCATGACAATCACACCGTGAGTCTGTATTGTATCTGCCAGGTCTGATATAAAAAGAAGAATTTAGGCATTTATTTATTGTGTTCTTGAGTTGATTTCGAGTCAACGGGTCGGGTGTAGGCAAACATCGAGTTTGATCAACCTGCTAAACTAACATTTGTTGGCCCGCTCGTTTGTTTTGTCTGGTCTGAGGATCATAACGTATGTATTAATATTATAATACACCAGAGACTAAACCAAAGTTGTATAAGATTGCATGTGCAGGCTACATACACAGTGGCGTATGCAGTGGGTCCGGAGGGGGCCTTACGCTTTTTTTCTTTAATATGTGTGGGGGGGGGGGGAATTCGGCAAACTGAAGAGTTTTTTTCTTGGAAGGGAACGGCAGAATTCTCGGCCAGCCATAGGTGGCATTTATTCTTGCTACGTAACCTTACACAGTGCCTTCGAAACAGCACGGAAGCCCTGGGCAAAGTAATGCACTGAGGGCTCCTAGTCCTCGCCATCCTATTCAAGTATTGTTAAGAAAAGCAGTTGGGGCCCAGGTGGGCCATGTGCAGTGGCGTAGGAAGGTGGTGTGAAGGGGAGCCCATCCAGGGTGTCACTTTTTCCCTTTATATTAAGGGGACGCATTTTTTAAAGAGTTTTGTGGGGTTTTTTCGTTTAATGGGGGCTACATAAAGATTGATATGCTCCAGATTGCAAAAACACAAGCTACGCCACTGCTTTTGCATTATGAGCCAGTGTTTTTGTCAAACAATGTCGGGGGGGGGGGGTCGGGCATTGGAGAGGGGGGATTCAGGGCATCTTTCGACACATTATTTAGGCTTAATATCACCCAGGGCCAGCTCTGACTCCACCCTCTGGGCCATAAGTAAATATAAATTAATTCAGGTCTTTGCGTCTCCTGATGGTATGCATTTGGCTTAGTTTCGCCACTGGATTCTACAAAGTCCTACTACATGTTTATACCAAACTAAAAGAAAGTTCAAGAAAATCATTTTAATTACTAGCATCCAGTGTTTGTTTGTTTTTTTTTGTAGAAAATAAGGATCTGAGGTTACAGGAAATTTAATCGAAAGGAATTTCACGACGGTAAATTGATCGACCGAAAAGATTCGATCGAACGGAAATTTGGTCGAATCTTTTTTTTTTTTCAGTTCTTACTTTAAAATTTTCGCCAAATTTATTGTTGAACGCAATTTTTTTTAAAATTTAGAATTAGACTAGTTGGTGAGATTCGACTGAAACCGTCGCGGAGAGTCACGTTATAGATATGAGAATGAGGGAAACGCGCCGGTGCATTAACACTAAACTTTTATGTCATGTAGCGGGCCGCAAAATATCGTCTTGCGGGTCACAAATGGCTCTTGGGCCGCGAGTTAGAGTCCCCTTATATTAGATGTTTATTTTTTAATATTCACGATTATCTCATTTTTTATAAAAAGAATGTAAATATTTATACTTTCCCCCATCATTTTCGATGAATGCAGAATGTATGCGGGAACGAATTTACAAATATCTAAATATTTCATTTTCGGTTTCGGCCGAAAGTCATTTTGAAACTTTCGGCCTATTTTCGGTTTCGGCCTAAAGTCATTTTAAACTTTAGGCTTATTTTCGGCTTCGGCCGAAATCAGAAAATCACTTTCGGCCGGTCTCTAGTTCACACGTTAAAATTATTTTGTTTTACTATATATTATAGTGCGTTCAACAAGAAATTTGACGATATAAATATACATTTTTTTTTTACATTTATTTATTTATTTATTTTATTTTGTACATTATTTTTTTTTGCTGGCATCGGTCGTCACACAATGTGACGATGGTGTATAGTTCGTAAGACGAAATCCACAAGGCCTGTGATTATTTTTCTAGGACTATAAGCTGGTTCCCAACAGCAAATCGCCTCTCTCCACGCCGCTGGATAACCCAAAGGAACATCATGTGGATGGTACACGGGTAGATTGGACTCGTTAACCGTGGATGGCAACCCATCTAAGACAATGCAACTCTGAATTCAAAAACCGGAGATGGAGTCCCGTAGGCGGATAACATTGGTACAACTCCTGGGACACTACTGGTGCCAAGCTGTACCATCCACATGATATTATTTATATATATATATATATGTATATAATGATTTATCTGGTGGACGTTAGAGCACAATTCATAAAATTGAAAGGTTTTATAGGACTTTTGAACCACTACAACTTTCTCAGAAAAAAAATATATATAAATTAAGGAACACATGGCGCCATTATCATTATTAAAATATATATATATATTTTTTTTAACAATTGTGTTGTTGTTGTTTTTTTTTTAATTAAATAATTTTATACATTTAGAACACAAACACAAAAATAGAATTCTTATGAAAATTGAAAAACTTTTTTTAATAAAAACTTAGGAATCCTGTTTTCCACTTCGCTCTGAAAGCACGTTAAATCTTTACATACGTAGTAGCAATAAAGGCAAGTTGATGCCCCTAAAAGCGCAAGACCCTCTAGGAGTGTGAGGTCCCCTTGAAGCGTAAGGGTTTGGGCAACTGCCTTGTGTGCCCATGCCTTAAGGGTCTGTACAAACTACCCAGCATGAAATACAAATACATTACTATCCCTCAAAGTCAATATGTCCACCATAATCATTAAACTGGCCCTCAGTGGGGTGCATGTTTTACTTAGGGAAAAACAGTCTTAAACAAAATATAAGCCTTGTAATTGTGATTAATCATGTACTATTATCATATACTGTAATTTTATATACCATTTTATAAATTATTGTAACAAATTAAACTACCCACAAATCCACAATATATAATTAGCCCCCCCCCCCTAAAAGCATCACAAACTATATACGGTACAAAATAATAAATAGGCATGGGCCTATTATTTAAGGCCGATTGATTGGTAATTGGCCAATTTTCTGGTCAGTGCAAATCCACAATATATAATTAGCCCCCCCCCCCTAAAAGCATCACAAACTATATACGGTACAAAATAATAAATAGGCATGGGCCTATTATTTGAGGCCGATTGATTGGTAATTGGCCAATTTGCTGATCAGTGCAACCCTAGTTTAAAAGCACTGGCCCGCCCCGGGTTGCACTAGCCCTGTCTACGCCACTGCCTTGAGTGGCATGTGATTCACTGAAAAGGATCACGAATTTCTCGAACATGCAGAAACTGTTCACGTGTCTGTCGTGGCCTGCATGTTGAAACCGACGACGCGTCCGCTGGTGAGCTGTGGAGATCAGTATCGTCGATGAGCGAATAGGAGAGTCGAGAAAATTTTAGGATCAGTATCGTTGATGCACTACTCTGAAAGTCAGAAAAAAATATTTGGATCACAGCGACGGTGGCGATTCTGGATTTATGGATCGGTGAGAAAAACAAAAGAGGAGATCGGTAATCGATGTGAATGCAGCTATGGAACAAAACGAAGTAAACGCTTCATCTGATCAGTGCCCCACTCCCTCAACCTAAATTTTGCAGAGCGACATAAATGATGCAGCGCCTGGTGGAGATTAACATAAAGTAGGCCTATCTCTGAGGATTTACAAGGAAATTGTTGGGGGATTTGGATCACGACCTTCTAGAGCTACTTACTATAAAGCAGTGGTTCTCAACCTTTCTAATGCCACGACCCTTTAATAGAGTTTCTCGTGTTGTGGCGACCCCCGGCCACAAAGTTATTTAGGCTACTTCATTATTGTAGAGGAGGGGTCGGGAACCTATGGCTCGCGAGCCAGATGTGGCTCTATTGATGGGTGCATCTGGCTCACAGACAAATGTTCGATTATAAAAAAAAAATGTTGCTTTAGACTCCTTTGATCTACATATTAATTGCATATCAATATTTGATTAGCAACAGCATAACAATGTTATTAAAAAGAATTCGGAGACATAATTATTGCATTTTTAGTGTTGAAATTACACAAAATGCACACATTTACTTGAATTTTTAGTTATAAACATAATGTATGGCTCTCACAGAATTACTTTTCAAAATATTGTGTCCATGGCTCTCTCAGACAAAAAGGTTCCCGACCCCTGCTATAGAGCATATGTGTTTTCGGATGGTCTTAGGCGACCCCTTGGAAAGGGTCGTGTGACCCCCAGGTTGAGAACCGCTGCTCTAAAAGGTCATGTCATGTTTGGATTAACATGGGGTTTCAGAAATCATAAAACTATTAAAACAATGACTTCTATTTACATAAGATTGGAGGCCTAATATTCAAGGTCGTCGGTCAGGTCGGGGGTTTAACGACGAAAAATAATCTATTTTCAGATGTCAAAAATACAATGAACCAGGGAATGAAGAATGATCCATTTATTATGATTATTGTGTGTGGCATTAAGTCGTTTAAGTAATTAAGCTGTTCTGAATCAACTGAATCATCAATATCAATCATAGCCATGCCATTAATGATGGCATCATGCATGCTCTGCCAGTAATTTATATGAAAAGTGAAGTGAGTGTTTACATGATAACATTAATAGTACAAATTGTATTTCTAATACATGCATTTGAAATTTTGGGTTACCGGAAATTTAATCGAAATAAATTTCATCGACGGTAAATTGATCGACGAAAATTTGATCGAAAGGAAATTTTGCCGAATTCCCTTTTCAGTTCACACGTTAAAATTTTTGTCAAATTTCTTTTTAAACCCACTATATATATATAAGAATGAGCTATACTGACGTAACTCCAAAGAGCAGAAAAGATTTAAGTACATTCGGATGCCTAAAAACAAGCATAGTTATTTTCTACTCTTTTACGGAAATCGAATCAATTTAAATGCGCAAACAATATTTTAAATCGGCTTTTATTTTAGTAAAAGTTAAAGTTATATTATTATAAATTAAAAATATATTTAAAGTATTAACTAAGGAACTATTTTAAGCATTTTATATGTGTTTGAAAGTTAAGAAAAAAATATAAAAAATTGAAAAATCATGATAAAAGAATTACACCGTAGTCACATTTATCGGGAAAATCAGTCGTTTTTAGTGCGTCTTTAAGGGCGTTGTTAATATTGCGAAATAAAATTTAAATTATTTTTTTCTAAATAATCAAGCAAATGACGTCATAGTGCGACTAGCCTATTTCCCCAAAACTCTTGGGTTGCTTTAAATTTAATAACCGCGCGTAACAAAACTGAAAATGTATTTTCCCTTCTTAAAATTAAAATTAATAAATACAATTGATTGCTTTTTTAAATTGTTAATAAAACACACACATATGTTTGCTTTGTATATTTTAACATTTAAAAAGTTTTGCCTTTTTTGATTCCAAAAATATACTTTTATTAAATTTACAACGTAATAAAAAACTTAACTTTTAAAGTTAATTTAAATTTTAAAAATGCGGTTTAAGTCAATCAGTGCAGCGCAACTCCATAGCTAAATACCATTCACTAATCCACGTATACCTCATACAAATAAGAACAAACCATATGAAGTGCAAAATATGTTAGTTTGGGACTACAATCAGGTGGAAGATTTTCTAAATTTATTTAAATCTGGGTGGTGGAGGGGTTGGTCACTTTGTCCCAGGTTGCACAGGATACTTCTCAAAATAAAAGAATGAATTTGATAAATAATTAACCTTCTTGGGTACATTCATATCGGAGGTAGGAAATAAATGTGTACATTTTTACGTGGATGACAATATATTTAAATCCTAAGATATTACATTTGTGAAAAAAGAGATGCTACGTTCTCTTTTTTACAAATATGGGTATGTTCATTTTTTCCAAAGCAGCATCAGAGGCATAGCGAGGGTGTTTGGCGCCCGGGGACAAGATTCGCGCCCGGGGACAAGATCCATTTTAAAGCGCCCCCCTTTTCTTTTTGTTTAACTCTCAAACCCATTATTTTTTAGCAATAATATAATATCAAAGCACATTTTGGAACCCTTAACTAGCTTGCGCCCGGGGACATCTGTCCCCACCCCCTGGCCCCCTCGCTACGCCTCTGAGCAGCATACGATACGTCTCAAAATAAAGGAATGATTTTGATAAATAATTAACCTTCTTGGGTACATACATTTCGGAGACAGGAAAAAGAATGTGTACATTTTTAAGTGGATGACAATATATTTAAATCCTATGGTATTACATTTGTGAAAAAAGAGATGTTAAATTCTCTTTTTACAAATAAACATACATATGTTGACCAATTAAGAAAATCAATGACGTTAACAAATCTTGGATACATTTACATAAGTATATCCATGAATATTAAAACCCAATCATTTTACACACTTGAAAATTAAATTTTGACAAATGAAGATGGGTTATATTTTCTTTTTTTTTTTAATGAAAATATATTTTTGTTGTTACTTTGCAAAAAGTAAAGAAGTGTGTAGTTTTAAGAGATTAACAATTTAATTTTTTTAAAATATTTTCAAATCTCATACATTTGCGAAATGCTTCTTAGATAAAAGAATTCTTTGTTTTACGATTTTCTGATAATGTATAATTTAAACAAATGGCAAAAATGTGTTTACATTTTTTATGAAGATATCCATATATATCGAATTCCTGTAATACAAAATATATTTATATCATATATAGAGTTTTTGTTGAAAATTTAAAATTAGGTTTTTTAAAAATTTTGAGAGAAAAAAGTTGTAATTCAAGGACACGAAAGGGGGTAAATCTAAAGTATTTCTATAGCGTAGTAATTGTCCCTCAATTAACTTCTTTAATGACAAAATTGATATAATTATTGATAATTTAGACTGGGTAATTTAAGGTCATGTTTAGAGGGGGAAAAGTAGTTTAGAACCGTGAAAGGGTGTAGGGTACGCATACCATATATAGCAGATAAACGCTTCTCAAAACTAAATGATGATAGAAACGTAAATATTATTACATTTTAAAAGTTATGAATTGGGATGAGTTTTTGCAAAGGCAGTTAGAAATTATCACAAAGGACCTTCCATTATTATCCCGATAACATCGGGTCATTTATTATATTATTACTATTCATTATTACTCATTATTATTATTCATTTATTACTATGTAATAAAACAAAATGATGCGTTCAAAAATAAATTTGAAGCAAAATTTTAACGTAAGTAAAAGCTGAAAAAAAGATTAGACCAAATTTCCATTCGATCAAATTTCCGGATACGGAAATTTTGAACATGTTTTTTTTTTTTTTTTTTTTTTTTTTTTTTTATTTTTTAATTTTAATAACCAGTGCCAACTAGACTTAATAACTAAGGAAAATAATTGTAATTGCACACAAACATTTGAACTTGGCGTAAGGCAAGGCAAGGNCCCCCCCCCCCCCCCTTTCCAAAAACAAAAAAAAGTAATTAAATACGTGTGTTAAAAAATTTTAAATTTAAATTAGCAGGATGCGCAAAGCTTTGCAGAATTTTCTTGTAAGATTCAATTTGCATCGTAACATGGGCATACGGGTTCTGTGGTGTAGTGGTTATCACGTCTGCTTTACACGCAGAAGGTCGCGAGTTCGAACCTCGCCAGAACCTCGTTTTTTTTCGCTCTTATTTTTATTCAAGTAAACAGCATATATATAACAATCCGCCAACCTTAATAAAAAAAGAATTTTCTTTAACATAATCTAACTCATTAAATAATAATATCTATCAACTTAGTCGAAATCTGTCAGTCACTGGGGTCGATGCGGACTTTCCACCATTTTAAATGCCGTACACCAAATGCTTGGGCTTGACGTGTAATGACCCCATCGTGCAGATTTTGATCCAACCTAGGAGATGGCGTAATGGTGTCATCAATATGGCATGTTATCTCAGCACTTGGAAAGGTTGGATGGAACAGAGAGATTGTCATGGCGTAGGCGGGGAGAAACGGAGTGCACAGCCTGTCGAGGGTATGAGAATCACTGTTGTTATGTGTAGAGCGTTGTTGTCATGTTTGATAGGGAAAAGATGTTCGTTAGAGATTGTATGTGCAGCCGTATCGTTTGTGTGAGAGTGTTGTGACGTAATTGTGTAATGGGAAGTGACGCGTTAGTTTTCGTTGTGGTTAGAGAAGAGTGATGGCGGATGTGCTACATTGACTGTTGTGGATTGAATA